>CAJHQP010007196.1:0-33627 GCA_905132765.1 Moricandia arvensis
GGACACAAAGAACTCCGGATCATGGCCCTCACTGTGGTGCAAGTCTGGACCAACTTTCATTGCACACCACTAACTCTTCTTGAGCTCATCTAGCTCATCTCTTACTAATCGTGGTCTCTCCCCCTTTCACCCAACTTCTTGTTGGGTTAAGTACTCGGATTACTAGATACAACCTCCATTGAGTATCCTCATCCTTCTCAGCCTTGGTTGCTTCTTCTTCTTGAATAACCACCAAGGACTCCATCTTCAGAGATCATTGAAGCTTCTCAATACTCCCCCTCAAGCTTGACCATGTGGAACAAGTCAAGCTTGGAAGGATTGCTTCATGATCTTGATCAACACACCACTGCCCACTCTTTTCTGATCTCGCCACCTTGAATGGAATGCTGGAAGATACCTCAGCTAACTCTTCAACCACCTCACTTCAGAAGCCGCATTGTAGAGTCACCTTCTTCTTCACACAGCCAAGAGTGCTCTGACCACTCTCTTGTCTAGACTCACCAATGTCTAAACCCGGATGGCTCCATCTTCTATTCCTGGTGCAATGGTGAGGAGGAACCAGGTCTTGAACTTAGATCATCAGGTAGCTCACTCAAGTCCCCACCTCAAGCTTGAATTGAGTCTAGGTTCAAGCTTGAAAGTGAGTCTAAATGAGCATCTAAACCAGGAGCACACCACCCCAACAGCTGCGCTTAAACCACTGGTCCACCTCCATGTCTTCAGCTTCAAGTACCTTTCAGGTCACCGGCCTCCTCAAGCTTCAGTGATGACCTTCTGTTCTTGTGTGCCTTGAACCAGGAGCTCAACAACCTTCATGGTCTGCGCTTCTTATAACCGGCTACTACACCAAGAACCTTCCCATTGCTCCACACAACGGACCAAGCCTTCCTCTTGTTCCGGATTGGTGTTGAACAAGAAGCACTCCATGTGAACCTGAAACAACACTCAAACTCCAAATGAGATAAGACACCTTTGCATTGGGATCAAACCTTGACTAATCATCAAGTTTGATCACCAATGTCACAAGCTTTGCACTTAGACAGCATCTCATCATCATTGAGATCCATCTAATGCAAGCTTACCAGTCTCTAAATGCTATCACAAAGCACTTAGGCAACCATTCACTGCCTTAAAAAACCCTTAGACATCAGTCTAGGTGTCTCAACCTTAAGGCAGCCGCAATGACAAGAGTATGCAACAACCTTAACCCATTTACTTCATGAATGCAAAACGGATTAGATACAACTATCTATCATCCTAGCAAGACATTCATAAGAACAGAGACTAAGCATCAATGCCATTTCCAAACACCAGACCCAAATGCTTCACTTTAATCAGTTCTATTCATGTATGCAAGCAGATTCAGAACATACTATCTAATATCATGTCAAGCAACATTTAGAACTGGAGCAATCACTTTAAAAACTCAACCATTCAAAACAAGTCATCTAAACATCCTGGGATAGATTCTAAACATTCATATCTAGCAATCTTAACAAATCCTCAGGTCTCAAACACATCACACAACACATTCAGTTCATAAAGGATCAAGCTTTATAACAAGGGACAGTAGGTTCTTACAAACAAGGAACTAGTGTTAGTTCCTTGAACACCTTTGATTCATGGCAAGATCAGGGGCTATTGGTTGCGCCTCCAACACCTCCTTCCTCCATGGACCTTCCCTTGGACTCTCCATGCCTAAAGTCCCCACCTTTCTTCATACTTTGGTCGCCCCCACCAGTAACAAGGTGAAAGCTTTCACCTTTCTTCCTGGTTTTTGAATAAGAACTCGCCTAGACTTGATTTGATGAAGAGGGTAGCTAATCCACTCCACAACTCCTGGATCTGAGGCTCTCCTTTCTTCTGGACGGTATGAGAGAGTATGAGACTTTCAAGAACAGCTTCTGGGCTTTCCGGATGAACACCATCTTGTAGAGGTTGAACAGGCTGGAAAGGAAGCTTCTTTCTGGGTTTTGATGGCATGAGAGAAAGCTTTGTTCTTTGCGGAAGCTAGACACCAAGTTCTGATGAACCTGGCTCTGATACCATGTTGGATTTGTCACCAGAGTATAAGGATCTGGGTTTGTGTGTGATGAACAAGCCTTTAAGGCAACGATGAACACGAAATGATGAAGAGAATGGGTTATGGTTTACTTGTGTTTACTTGAATCAAAACCAGAGATTAAGAGAGACTTAGAAAGATTAAAGAGACTAAGAAAGAGGTAGACTAAGAGAGGTTTCAAATCAAGAACATCAAGCTTTTATTTCTGGAAGTGGAGAGGGGTTTTCCCCCTTACTCCCTTAATGTTTACAATCGCCCAAGAGGGTCTTTAAATAGATAAATGATTGCTGGATAAAAGTCTAAACCTAAAGGAGGAAAGCATGTGGAGTCAACAAAAGCAAGGGCGCCACTTTTGAATTACTTGGTCCAGAACCTTCACACGCTTGGACAGGCTGTCCATAGCTGGTTTTGTGGACTGAATATGTGTACAGCTTCTTCCTTGGAGAGTATATGGCTGAGATTGAGCCAGGGCATGGACAGGCTGTAAAGGTAACTTCCCAGCAGCTTCCTTGGCTCTTCCTTGATGGAATATGCCTTTGGCATCTCCCCAAGATAAGACCAACTCGCCATAATATCTTTAGACCTTATCCACTTTTTCTTGGTTGATTCCGGGAAGGTTCTTGTACGGCCTGGTCAATGTACGGACCACCCGTCCGTACACATCCGTACACCTCAACCCGAACTTTGCACATTGCCCAAATATCTTCTTAGGTCGAACCATAAAGTGATTTGGGTCGCCCATGTCCATACGGTCCGTACTGTTAAACCTGAAGTGAGAAATGGACCACTAAAGGCCATGTGCAAATTTAGGGCCAAAACCCTTTAGAAGTCTGATCAAGGACTAAAGAGGGTCCAGAAGCGTATGCTGAGCAAGAACAAGGTTCAATAAGGGCTTATGATCAAGAAGGAAGTGTTTGGGAAGATTTGGGAGCCATTGGGCGAAAGTGTAAAAATAGGGTCGACTGTACGGACAGTCGTACGGCCTGTACGGACTGTACGGACATGGTCGACCCAAAACACTTCCTGGTTCGACTTTTGGGTTAGTTTGGGCAATGTGCAAAATCCGGGTCAAGGTGTACGGACGGGTGGTCCGTACACAGTCCGTACGGTCGAGAAATAAAGCAGTTTCGGGTTTGTCTTTGGTTTGATCACTTTAAACCAAAGCAATTCGAATCCCTTGTGACTGATTGATGCTAAGGAGGCAAGGGATCATTTGGGACGAGATGGATAAGAGGAATATGCTCTCAAGATTCTTATCCAAAAGAAGGAATGAACTTGGACTGATCATTGGCCAAGTTCATGTGCATTGCTGGCCTATTCCTGGCCAAGCTTTCCTAGGCGCGCCCAGGCTGTCTCCAGCCTGTATGAAGACCATCTGACTTCATCTAAACCGTCCATTCTCTCAGGCTTTGTCAGCCCTTAGATATAGGTTAATGTTTGCTTCTTGTATTGCCTATAAAGGCCTTATTATCAATTGTAAACGAATTAAGTGAGAGAGTGGGGTTTGCCCTCCTCCTTCCTATTCTTTTTTGGGTTCTAAATCTCTGTTCTTCACTCTCTTAGTCTCTGGTTCATCAAGTCTCACGAATCTATCTTTAGTCTCATTATTCTCTTAGTCTCTTCCACAATCTTATTCTCTCATCAAGTCTTCTCTTCTCCTTGTTATTACAAGATCAGTCCGAACCTGTTGAGGTTGAAGCTTCTCACACAACCCACGGCCTGAACTCTGATAAACTTTCATGGTATCAGAACCAGGTTAATCAGAACCTGGTTCATTAGCATCCACAAGCTCAAGCTCTCTCTCTCTCATGCCATTTCTAAACCAATGAAGAAGCTTCTGTGCATCCAGTCGTTTAAACCCTTCAAGATCGAAACTTTATCATTCATGGCGTGCCGAGAAGCTATTCTCAGTTCATCCTCCTCTCCCATGTTCGTTCTGGGGAAAGAAGGCCAGTGGAAGCTTGTCCAAGCTGCTCTTCCTCACTGTCCAAGGAGAAACCTTTTAAAGAAGGAGACTTTAAACTTGGATCTTGGTGTGTAGAACTTAATGTCTCTGCTACTTGCATCATGAGAATTGTTTAGACTGTTTTGCATCCATAAGCATATAGGTAGTGATTCAATCCGGTTCTTTGTTGTTTGGATGTTAATGACATAGTTAATCCATCAGAGATATCAAGTAGAAACTATTGCTCATTATCATGTCTGGGTGTTTTCTTGCATTCAGTTTAGGTTGTTTAAAATGGATCATATAGTGGTTAGTTCAGATTGAATCTGTTGCATTCTAATAGTTGCTGTCTAAGATTGTTGCATTCATATATGGTGCATCTAAAATTCCAGCCTAGTTGCAAGTGCTTTGTTTCAAGCTTGCATTGCATCTAGAGAAGTTTAAATTGCCCTGTCTTGCTCTGTGGTCTGCCGGTTTCAAGTTTTCTTTTAGCTTGTTGAGGCATTGGTGATCAAACCGGATGAGTGATCTTGGTTTGGTCCCAATGGGATGATCTAATCTTGCATTGAGTTGTGGTGATGTTAGGTACACAAGTTGTGATACAGTGACAAACCAAACCATAGTGACCAGACAAAGGTCTAATGCCATTGCATATCATCACTGGACGTGTCAGTCCACAAACTACAGGAAGTGTAGTGTGATTGAGTATGCAATGAGAGGTTGATACCATTGTATGATACCACTTGGACATGTAAGTCCCAAAGTCTACAGGAAGTGTAGAGTGGGATATCATACAATGAGAGACTACCTTGTGAGGGCTCTTAAGGTGATTCAAACACCAATAGTTCCTGGTATAAGGAAAAGAGCCAAAACTCACAAGGGTAAGGACATCAAGTCTTGTAAAGACTGATGGTTCCTAAGACCATGAGTTTGCCCATTGCCAACATTCCATGGGAAGTCCATAGCCTACTCCAAAGAGTGTAGAGAGGATGTTGTGACAAATGGAGAGCTGCCTTGCGGTTCTGTCCATGGTGGTTCAGTCACCATAGCCTACATATCAGGAGAGTGTAGAGAGGACAGTAGACAAGCAAAGAAAAGCATCACCAAGAGGGTGCTGCAATGAAGATCATCACCAAAGTCATGAGGAGGCCGATGATCTAAAGGAAATGGAACAAAGGACATGCTAATCTTCCCATTGCATACCATTCCATGGACGCATCAGTCCATTCAAATACAAGGAGTGTATAGAGAATGGGTCATGCAATGGAGAGAAAGTATCTTGTGAGGATCTCTCTATGGTGATTCAAACACCCTAGTTCCTATTAAGGAAGAGAGTAAACTCACAAGAAGAAGGACATCACAAAGTCAAGAAGACTGGTGGTCATAAGGCCATGGATGGTTTGGATCGTTCACAAGCTTAGCTCCTCCCATAGGCTCGGAGTTAAGCTTGAGGGGGAGTCTGAATTTACTTGATCCATCCATGGTCCAGCTTCAAAGCCTTGCAAGGACTTCAACAAAGGATCTTCCAACCTCCCATCAAGTTGGTGTTGCCATGGAGAGGCTTCAACTGGCCGAGTGTGAGGGATTCAAGTGACAAACCAGTCACTCCTCATCCAAACAAAAAGGGAAGTAACTTGAACTCAATTCAATTCATGTCATTCATCATTTCTTCTTAAATCTCAGAATGGTTCTAAAATGCTTGAATAGATTGGCTCTGGTTGTTATGGTTAAAATGGAATAAGTTCTAGTGCTATTGCCTTAGTAGAAACCATCATTGATATCTTGCTTCATTTAGAAGAATGTCTAAGTTGCTAGAATCTCTGGTTTGGTTTCATTGTTTTGAGGTGTGCCTAAGTTTCTTTTTCTTGTGGATATACTTGATAAGTACTGATGCACCTTTGGGATAATGTATCAGGTACCATTACCAGTGCTTGAACCTCACTGAAGATGATTATGTGTAAAGTTAGGGCGAGGCCATACAGATTTGGTACGGACGGATGTACTCGGACCGTACGGATCTGTACGGACCAAGTCGACCCGAAAACTTTACATTCGACTAAATGAGGTTGTTTTGGGTCTATGAAGAGGTCAAGCCGAGTTCTATGAGGGTGCAAGCCTTTGTGTTGTTGGCTGCACGAGTTTAAGCTACGATCCAGAGTCCTTTGTGTCCAACCACACTGGTTCTAAGGCACAAAGGCTCAATGGCCAATCCCTAGGCCTTGAAGGAACTTACTCTTTTCCTTATGAGGGTTTTATCCCTAAGGAGGGTTTTCTCTCATAAGGTTTTTAATGAGGAGTGACTTCAGGGTTCCAAGCTTGACTCAGGATCTATAGAGTCAAGCTTGAGGGGGAGTGTTAAACCTGAAGAGAGAAATGGACCACTAAAGGCCATGTGCAAAGTTAGGGCCAAAACCCATTAGAAGTCTGATCAAGGACTAAAGAGGGTCCAGGAGCTTATGCTGAGCAAGAACAAGGTTCAAGAAGGGCTTATGATCAAGAAGGAAGTGTTTGGGAAGATCTGGGAGCCATTGGGCGAAAGTGCAAAAATAGGGTCGACTGTACGGACAGTCGTACGGCCTGTACGGCCTTGTACGGACTGTACGGACATGGTCGACCCAAAACACTTCCTGGTTCAACTTTTGGGTGAGTTTGGGCAATGTGCAAAATCCGGGTCAAGGTGTACGGACGGGTGGTCCGTACACAGTCCGTACGGTCGAGAAATAAAGCAGTTTCGGGTTTGTCTTTGGTTTGATCACTTTAAACCAAAGCAATTCGAATCCCTTGTGACTGATTGATGCTAAGGAGGCAAGGGATCATTTGGGACGAGATGGATAAGAGGAATATGCTCTCAAGATTGTTATCCAAAAGAAGGAATGAACTTGGACTGATCATTGGCCAGGTTCATGTGCATTGCTGGCCTATTCCTGGCCAAGCTTTCCTAGGCGCGCCCAGGCTGTCTCCAGCCTGTATGAAGACCATCTGACTTCATCTAAACCGTCCATTCTCTCAGGCTTTGTCAGCCCTTAGATATAGGTTAATGTTTGCTTCTTGTATTGCCTATAAAGGCCTTATTATCAATTGTAAACGAATTAAGTGAGAGAGTGGGGTTTCCCCTCCTCCTTCCTATTCTTTTCTGGGTTCTAAATCTCTGTTCTTCACTCTCTTAGTCTCTGGTTCATCAAGTCTCACGAATCTATCTTTAGTCTCATTATTCTCTTAGTCTCTTCCACAATCTTATTCTCTCATCAAGTCTTCTCTTCTCCTTGTTATTACAAGATCAGTCCGAACCTGTTGAGGTTGAAGCTTCTCACACAACCCACGGCCTGAACTCTGATAAACTTTCACGTACAGTCCGTACGACCGTCCGTACATGTCGCCCTAACTTTGCACATCTGTCCCAAATGCTCCCAAACTCTCCCAAACTTCTCCAATGCCTTCTCCCTCTTATATAAACTCTTCTTAGACCTTGTTCCAGCATTGCATAAGCTTCAGGATGCTCCTTAAGTGTTTCCAGACCTTCTTAGGAGTTTAACCCGAACTTTGCACATAACCTTAGGGACATATCATCACTTCAGGTTAATACTCCCCCTCAAGATTGACTCTATAGATCCTGAGTCAAGCTTGGAACCCTGAAGTCACTCCTCATTAAAAACCTTATGAGAGAAAACCCTCCTTAGGGATAAAACCCTCATAAGGAAAAGAGTAAGCTCCTTCAAGGCCTAGGGATTGGCCATTGAGTTCTTTGTGTCCCAACCAGTGTGGTGGACACAAAGAACTCCGGATCATGGCCCTCATTGTGGTGAAAGTCTAGACCGACTTTCATTGCACACCACTAACTCTTCTTGAGCTCATCTAGCTCATCTCTTACTGATCTTGGTCTCTCCCCCTTTCACCCAACTTCTTGTTGGGTTAAGTACTTGGATTACCAGATACAACCTCCATTGAGTATCATCATCCTTCTCAGCCTTGGTTGCTTCTTCTTCTTGAATAACCACCAAGGACTCCATCTTCACAGATCATTGAAGCTTCTCAATAGACATGGTGAAACCAGGGAATGTATTGAGACTAAAGAAGGCTATCTATGGACTGAAGCAATCCCCTAGAGCTTGGTACCACAAGCTGAGCACAACCTTGAATGGAAGAGGATTCAACAAATCAGAAGCAGACCACACTCTCTTTACTCTCTCAAGTCAGCAAGGAATGGTGGTGATCCTTGTCTATGTGGATGACATAATTATCACAGGAAGTGACAAGGAAGGTATTAACTCAACCAAAGCTTTTCTTAAATCTTCATTTGATATCAAAGATTTGGGTAAGTTAAAGTACTTCCTAGGGATTGAAATATGTCACTCTAATGAGGGGCTATTTTTATCCCAAAGGAAGTACACACTTGATCTTTTAAATGAGGCAGGAAAGCTTGGAGGAAGAGTAGCCAAAACACCACTTGAAGAGGGATACAAAGTATTACGTGAGGGTGAGTTTGAAGATGAGGCCTTTGAGGATGTCAAACTCTATAGGAAAATGGTTGGTAAGCTGATCTATCTAACCATTACAAGACCAGACATCTGCTCTGCTGTGAATCAAGTCAGCCAGCATATGCAAACACCTAAAGTCCATCACTGGAATATGGTGGAAAGGATTCTAAGGTATCTAAGGGAAGCTCCGGGTCAAGGTTTATGGATGGGCTGCAACAAGAGCACAGAAATTGTGGGATATTGTGATGCAGACTGGGCTGGTGATAGAGTGGACAGGAAGTCTACAACAGGATATTGCACCTTCATTGGAGGGAATCTGGTTACCTGGAAGAGCAAGAAGCAGAAGATAGTTTCATGTTCAAGTGTTGAGGCAGAGTATAGAGCAATGAGGAAGCTTACCAGTGAGCTCATTTGGATCAGAAACCTGCTCAAAGACTTGGGTATAGAGACTACGAATCCAATCACAATGCACTGTGATAATCAAGCAGCTATTCACATAGCATCAAACTCAGTGTTTCATGAGAGGACAAAGCACATTGAGGTGGATTGTCACAAAGTAAGACAAGCACTGGAGCAACAGATCATCCTACCATGTTACACAAGAAGTGAGGATCAACTAGTTGATATCTTCACAAAAGGAGCAAGTACCAAAGTCTGTGAGTTCATCCATCCAAGGTTAGGACTCATAGATTTCGCCAGATCATGATCCCCTTAGCCATGAAGCATCTACTCTTTCCTTTGTGTGTTTTTATCCCACTGGGTTTTGCACACAAAGGTTTTAATGAGGGATGTCTTCATGGGTTCCAAGCTTAACCATATCTTGTGGTTAAGCTTGAGGGGGAGTATTGACATGAAGACATGAATAAAAGATGGAGACAAAGAGAAGAGATGCATTTGGGCGAGTTGGAATGGTTTGGTCCGTACAAACTTGGAACACAAGTCATTCCGTACAAGACTTGACTTCCAAGCAAGCAAGTGACCTAGCTTGGGTTGGAAGGCAAGGAAGTGGTTTAAACTCGACAAGAAGAGTGTCAGTTGGTCAAGAGAGACGTTGGAGACTTTTGGAAGCAAGTGGGATTCAAAAATAGATCAGATCACATGTTATACTTAGGGGAGGATGAGCTGTTTAGGTCCTGTCACTTTCAGGCTCCACTATCTCGACCAAGCAGCCTTATAATACTCTTATTCTTCTTGTCTGCATCCTACTTGTTTTGTCTTTAAATATTGTATCTCTGGAAACTGAATCAAAAAAGGAAAACAATCCTTCTTTACTCTTATTTTCGAATCACTCTCTCTCTCTTCTCTCTCTTCAGTTTCTTCACTCTCTCTCTCTTGTTCTTCACACTGTTCTTCATTTTATTACATTCCGTACAGTTAGGTCAAGGAGAGACCTAAAGTGCCTTGCAAGACAAGGGAAGGTTTAAATTGAAAAGGAAGGACGCTTACTCTATTCAAAACCAAAGGAGGATGTTGACAAAGTCAAATAGACGTTGGAGGATAAGGCCAAGGGCTGAAGAGTTCAAATGAATTAAAATGGAGAGAGGGGGGGGACCATTCTTCACCTGTCACTTTCTAACATGGCTGGACGAGCCCTGCCCTTCTTCAGACTGCTCCAGACCCAATTGTTTAATATTTTCTCTGCTCAACTTGTCTGAATTGTTTATTAGTTGTTTTTGTTTTGTTTGCCTATTAATAGGCATGTACTCAGAAACTAATCTAAGCAAGGAAAACACTTTCCTCTCTCTTTATTCTATACCTACATGAATCCTCTCTTCTCTCTCTTGTTCTTCAGTTTGTTCATCATGTTCTTTCATTAAAAGCTCTCTGAATCTCTAAATTTACACTGCTGGCATTGCAACGAGTGGATTAGGCACTGATAGACCATTAGTTATAGACTCTGGTGCATCACACCATATGATTAGTGATTCAAATTAGATTACTAATATAAAACCAGTCCTAGGAAATGTGATGATAGCTAATGGTGATAAAGTTCCCATAAATGTTGTAGGTGATCTAAAACTGTTTGATAAAGTGTCTAAAGCTTTCTATATGCCCACCTTTGCTTCTAATCTCTTGTCAGTTAGAAAGGCCACTACTGATTTAAATTGCCATGTGACCTTCACCCCTAATGAAGTGTATTTTCAGGATATTGAGACTAGTAAGTTGCTTGGCAAAGGTAGAACCAAGGGAGACCTGTACTTGCTTGAGAACACTCTGCTAGCTTCTGATTTATCTTGTGCTTTAAACTCTGTTTCTGAATTACCTAAAGATGTAATGTGGCATGCTAGATTAGGACACCCTCATTCTCGTGCCTTGAACATCATGTTGCCTAGTGTTTCTTTTAAAAGTGATTGTGAAGCTTGCATTCTAGGAAAACATTGCAAGTATGTGTTTCCTAAATCAGTGACTATCTATGATAATTGCTTTGATCTGGTTCATTCTGATGTGTGGACAGCCCCTTGTGCATCTAGAGAACAACATAAATACTTTGTGACATTTATAGATGAAAAATCTAAGTACACTTGGTTAACCTTGTTGAAATCTAAGGATAGGGTGCTAGAAGCTTTTAAAAATTTTCAAACCTATATTGCTAACCATTTTCATGCCAAGATCAAAATATTTAGATCAGATAATGGGGGAGAATACACAAGCACAACCTTCAAGCAACATCTTGCAGCACAAGGCATCATCCATCAAACGAGTTGTCCCTACACACTTCAACAAAATGGTGTGGCTGAGAGGAAAAATAGACATCTAATGGAAGTGGCCAGAAGCATGATGTTTCATATGAATGTTCCTAAGCAGTTTTGGGGTGATGCAGTTGTGACTGCCTCTTACTTGATCAATAGGATTCCTACAAAAGTACTCAGTGATCTATCACCTTATGAGGTACTCAACAAAACCAGACCATCTATAGACCATTTGCGTGTGTTTGGGTGTGTGTGTTTTGTTTTGATTCCAGGTGAACTGAGAAACAAACTTGAGGCTAAAAGCACAAAAGCCATGTTTATTGGATACTCTCCAACTCAGAAAGGCTACAAGTGCTATGTACCAGAGACAAGAAAGGTTATGATTTCGAGGGATGTTAAGTTTATGGAGTCTAGAGGTCACTATAATGAAAGGAGTTGGGATGATCTTAAGGACCTCTCTCAGTCTTCCTCGGATAGAGCTAACAATTTGAGAGTAATCTTAGAAAACCTTGGAATCCACTTACCAACAGAGCCTGAGGGAATCAAGAAGACACCGGTTCATGATACTACTGAAGATGAGGATAACATTGAAGTCACTCATCCTGATCATGAGGGGGGAAATGAAACAACTCAGCCTGAGGAACAGGCACAACAATCTAAAGACTCAGCAGCAGCTCATGATCAAGATGAGACGCCATCAGCTACTGAAGTTCAACCAGAAGATGAAACCCAGTTAGAAGAGGAAGAAGAATCTGATCAGATACAGCCTTTGAGAAGGAGTACAAGGATCAAGAGACCAGCTTCAAATTGGATCAATACAAGAGTGTACTTCAATGCAGAAGCAGTAGCCCATCCAATGAGTGCAGTATGCTCTCTAGCTCAGTATCCAGAAGAACATCAAGCCTTCATTGTGGATTTGGACCAGGAATATATTCCAAGATCTTATGTAGAATCAATGGAAGATGAAGAATGGAAAAACTCAGTTGGAGACGAGATTAATGCTATGATCAGGAATGATACTTGGTATGAATCTGATCTCCCCAAAGGCAAGAAAGCTGTGACAAGTCGCCTACTCTTCACAATCAAGTATCTAGCAAATGGAAAACCAGAAAGGAAAAAGACAAGACTAGTTGCAAGAGGCTTCACCCAGGTCTTTGGAGAAGATTACCTTGATACATTTGCACCAGTAGCCAAGCTTCACACCATAAGGATTTTGATCTCAGTGGCAGTCAACTTAGAATGGGACTTATGGCAAATGGATCTCAAGAATGCCTTCTTACAAGGTGAATTAGAAGATGAAGTATACATGCGACAACCACCTGGTCTAGAAGACATGGTCAAACCAGGAAATGTGTTGAGGTTAAAGAAAGCTATCTATGGATTAAAGCAATCTCCAAGAGCCTGGTATCATAAGCTGAGCTCAACTTTAAATGGAAGAGGTTTTGTCAAATCAAGGGCTGATCACACTCTCTTCACACTAACCAGCAAGCAAGGCATTATTGTCATTCTCATCTATGTATATGACATTATCATAACTGGTAGTGACAAGGAAGGTATCCTCTCAAGTAAAACTTTTCTTAAATCTGCATTTGATATAAAGGATTTGGGAGAGTTGAAGTACTTCCTAGGAATTGAAATATGCCGCTCTAAAGAGGGGCTATTTCTATCCCAAAGGAAGTACACAGTTGATCTTTTAAATGAGGCAGGAAACCTTGGAGGAAGACAGGCCAAGACACCATTGGAAGAAGGCTACAAGGTGCTGCGAGAGGGGGAGTATGAGGATACTCCATTTGAAGATGTCAAGAAGTACAGGAGGATGGTGGGAAAGCTCATATACCTAACCATTACTCGACCAGATGTGTGTTTTGCTGTGAACCAAGTCAGTCAACACATGCAAACACCTAAAGTTCATCATTGGAATATGGTGGAAAGTATCTTGAGATACTTGAGAGAAGCTCCTGGTCAAGGTGTGTGGATGGCTTGCAATGGAAGCACATAGATTGTGGGATACTGTGATGCAGATTCGGCTGGTGATAGAGTGGACAGAAAGTCTACAACAGGGTATTGTACCTTTATTGGAGGCAACTTAGTCACCCGGAAGAGCAGGAAGCAGAAGATAGTATCATGCTCAAGTGCTGAAGAAGAATATAGAGCAATGAGAAAGCTTACTAGTGAGCTTACTTGAATCAGGAACCTACTAGGAGATTTGGGAATCGAGACCACTACTCCCATCACCATGCACTGTGACAACCAGGCTGCCATTCATATAGCATCCAACAATGTGTTCCATGAGAGGACTAAACACATTGAGGTAGATTGCCATAAGGTTAGGCAAGCTGTGGAGCAGAAGATTATACTGCCTTGTTACACTAGAAGTGAAGATCAGTTGGCCGACATCTTCACCAAAGCAGCAAGCACAAAGGTCTGTGAGTTCATTCATTCCAAGCTTGGACTCATGGACCTCTCATCTCACTGATCCTCTTATCTATGGAGTGTTCTACTCTTTTTCCTTGGCTTAGTTTTCTCCCAAGTGGTTTTTCTAAGCTAAAGGTTTTAATGAGGGAATGCTTCATGGTTTCCAAGCTTGACCAGTCCCTATGGTCAAGCTTGAGGGGGAGTGTTGAGATGAAGCATGAATAAGCAAGGAACATTCTGGTTCGAGGTTACTTGCAAGAATAAGCAAGAAGTACTCTGGTTCAAGTTAACTTGAGGGACAAGGTTGTCCGTACAACCTAGGGCACAAGTGTGCCTTGCTTGACAAGAAAAGTGGAAGCTGATCAGGAACAATTTCGAAACTCTCCACTTATCTGTCTAAAGCAGTTTGAATTTACAAAGGGATGAGATCACATGTAGAGATAAGGGGACAGCCTGTGGGGAACGTTAGGCCCTGTCCCTTTCCCTCTGGTTCTGGTCTGTTGGGACCATTTGGACTGGCCTGGCTTAAAGAAGGAGACTTTCAACTTGGATCTTGGTGTGGTGACTCAAACATGGAGAAAGTTGGAGTCTTTGGCATGATGGGGGTCAAGGGGGAAGGTCACACAAAGAAGGAGGTGTTGGTTCCCAAACCAACAACCCAAATCTGTCTAGTCATGAACCGGTTAACCATGGAGGTTCAAGGAACCAGCACAGGTTCCTTGACTGTAAGGTAACTTCCTTCCCTTGTATAAAGCTTGAGACTTTTGTTATGGCCGTGTGGTGTAGTGTGTGTTCATGTCCTGAGGGTCTTATAAAGCTTGCTAGATACTATCCCAGGATGCTTAAAGGTCTTGTGTGATGTGTGATTGTTAAAAAGGCCATACCTTGTTCTCTGTTTGAATGTGTATTAGGGTGCTAGATAGTGTATCAGCTCCAGTGATTGCATTCATGACTAATTAGAACTTGTTAAGGTGTTTTGCATTTTCATCATTCACTTGGTTGGTTGCTGCCTTATGTTGAGCACCTAGAGTAATGTCTAAGGATGCGGTTAAGGTAGCCTAGTTTTGCCTAAATGAAATGTGTTTTATCTTAACAGATCATGCATTGTCATTTAGGAAGTTGCATTGCTGTTGACATTGGAGATAAAACTTGATGATTAGTCAAGGTTTGATCCCAATGCTTGTGGCCTAATTTATTCTGGAGTTTGAGTGCTGTACAGGAACATAAGAAGTGTTCAGTGTCTAACCAAACCAAGTAAGAAAAGGCGTTGCCCATTGAGAAGCAATGGAGAGTTTGTGTGAAGAGATAGTGGCATTAAAACACTGCTGTGGAAGTGGTGTGCTGCTAGCTCAAGAGGCACACAAGTAGGAGTCGTCATCACTTAAGTCCATGGGAGACTTGTGACCAAAGGCACTGAAGCAAAAGAAATGGTGAACACCGTTTTAGATCTCTCTTGAGCTCATTCCAAGTTTGGACCCAAATCTCGGCCAAACTAGAGAAAGAAACTCAAGTGAGCTACCAGAAGTACCATCAAGCTCAGTGACCTGTATTGATCCGAGAAGAGGTGCATTGGGGGTTAAGCATCAAGTCTAAAAAGGATGGAGGTGTTCCTCAAGAGCCAAGTGTAAAGCTGCCTCAAGCAGTATTGACTAAAGAAGGGTTGGGCTAAACTTAACAAGAAATACTGACCTGTGTTCATGGAGGTTTAAGGAATCAGCCCGAATTCCTTAGCTGTAAGCAAATCCTTTATCCCTTAATAAGAGTTTATACTTTGGTGTGCTTGGAGTGTTGTTTGTCCCAGGATCTCCTGGCTTGTTTACTGCTTTGTTTTGTGTTCTGATTCTTGTTCTTGCATAAGCCTCATATTGGTGGTTTAGTTTTGTCTCGTGCATTGTCATATCTCTTTTTTTCATGGCGTGTAGAACTGAGTGTCTCTGCTTCTTGCATCATGAGAATTGTTTTACTTTTTTGCATCCATAAGCATGTAGGTAGTGATTCAATCCGGTTCTTTGTTGCTTGGATGTTAATGACATAGTTAATCCATCAGAGATATAAAGTAGGATTTAGAAGTGTGTCTAAACTACTTGAATCTATGATCTTGGTGAACCTATTGCTCATTAACATGTCTGGTTGTTTTCTTGCATTCAGTTGTAGGTTGTTTAAAATGGATCATATAGTGGTTAGTTCGGATTGGATCTGTTGCATTCTTATAGTTGCTGTCTAAGATTGTTGCATTCATATATGGTGCATCTAAAATTCCAGCCTAGTTGCAAGTGCTTTGTTTCAAGCTTGCATTGCATCTAGAGACGTTTAAATTGCCCTGTCTTGCTCTGTGGTCTGCTGGTTTCAAGTTTTCTTTTAGCTTGTTGAGGCATTGGTGATCAAACCGGATGAGTGATCTTGGTTTGGTCCCAATGGGATGATCTAATCTTGCATTGAGTTGTGGTGATGTTAGGTACACAAGATGTGTTACAGTGACAAACCAAATCAAAGTGACAAGACAAAGGTCTAATGCCATTGCATATCATCACTGGACGTGTCAGTCCACAAACTACAGGAAGTGTAGTGTGATTGAGTATGCAATGAGAGGTTGATACCATTCTATGATACCACTTGGACATGTAAGTCCCAAAGTCTACAGGAAGTGTAGAGTGGGATATCATACAATGAGAGACTACCTTGTGAGGGCTCTTAAGGTGATTCAAACACCAATAGTTCCTGGTATAAGGAAGAGAGCCAAAACTCACAAGGGTAAGGACATCAAGTCTTGTAAAGACTGATGGTTCCTAAGACCTTGAATTTGCCCATTGCCAACATTCCATGGGAAGTCCATAGCCTACTCCAAAGAGAATAGAGAGGATGTTTTGACAAATGGAGAGCTGTCTTGCGGTTCTGTCCATGGTGGTTATGTCACATAGCCTACATATCAGTATTAAAATAAATAAAGGGATGACCAGAAGAAGAAGCTGGTTGATTATCCAAGGATAAGTTCATAAAGAGAAGCCAATTTGGTTCTATTTGTACAGACTTGCTCCACAAGCTACCACTTGACCTAACCTGACTTGCAAGGCAAGGAATAACTTGTGGAGACTAATATGGACGTTTGGAACCTCTAAGAAGTCAAGGAAATCAGTTTGAATTCAAAATAAAGGATTTGCTTTGAATTAAGCAAGAAGAAGTCACATGGGTGCATAAGGAGTTGTGTAGAGTTGTCACTATCACCAACGAAGGATGTGAATCTCCTCCTGTCCCTTTCTACTCTTCCTGGACGAGCCAGACCTTGGCTGTATCCCCTTTGGCCTCTTCTCAGTCCCTACAGAATTATTTATTTATGTTTTCATGTTTTAGTAATTGTTTAATCATGTGTATTGCCTATTTAAAGGCTTCTCCATCACTTGTAACATTTAACCTGAATCAATACAAGTTTCTCTCTCTAAATTCGTGTGTCTCTCTCTCTTTCTTGTGTCTAAACAATATTCACAATGTAAGGAGTTAAGCATTATGGTTTAGAGGCTGCCTTAACTCAATCTCTCTTAAGGCAGCCTAATACTTGTAAAACTCACTCTAAACTCTTCTTTATCTACTTCTTAAACTCTAGATTAATGATTCTAAATCCTATTCATCTTAGGTACACAAACTCAAAGTGTTGTGTTACTTCAGAAGGATAGATTCATACTAGAGATTTTCTGCTTCATATAACCAGTTTACTGTCTAGGATTCTTGGTTATATAGTAAGCTGTGTATGAGGATTCAACCACAAGTTGGTTGTCTCTGGTCTTGAATGGTGAGTTCTTGTTGTATGGTTGAAGGGGATTCAGTCACAAGTTGAATGAATCACTCCTTACATGAGACAAACACTCATGAATTCCAACATGGTATCAGAGCTTTGTTGCTCTTCTTTGGGATTAAACTTACCTCTTTTATCTCCGTTTTGTTTAAATAAATCCTTTCTCTCCCACTCTGATATTGTGTTAGCTTGGTCAGTACTTGTTAGTATCTTGAATCAAGCTTGAGGAAGAGAAAGATTTTGAAAATGCTTCACCATTATGCTTTATCCATTGGATAAAATCTTTCTCTTAATGGAGCATCTCTTTGACCAGTGGACAAACTGTTTTGATCCATTGGAATCATTGTTGTCTAAGCCACAGAAAACACTTCTTCATGTGTTATTCTGTTGGTTCTTTTGTTGAAAGCCCTGGAAAACATCAGTTGATGAGTTATTCCAGTGGCACATGTCTAAGATCAGTGAGCAAATTAATTGTTCAATGGTCCATTATGTTTCTGCTAATAAAGCACCAAACTCTTGATGAGTATTGAATGCTACTGGCTGTTTATGCTTCCGCAAAACTCAAGAAAACAGAACAAAACTCTGTCCATTAGAACTCTTGAGAAAAAAAATCTCTTTTCTATTCTCTATTCTCTCGTTCTCCAGGTTACTTATTCTCCATCATTCTCCCATTCTCTGGCTACTAATACTCTGGTTACATCATTCTCTACTCTCTACTTATTCTCTGGTTACTTATACTCTCTGGTTACTTAAATCTCTATTCTCACAAACTTGTTTAGAATCTGCCTAAGGGTGTTAAACTGTCTTGAAAGAATTGTCTTGTTGCCTGAATGTTAGTCTTGATGATTAGGATTCAGAGAGTGTTGCCGGGATAGAATCATGAAGATATTTTTCCATTGCTTGTTGTACTTGTTCTAAATGTGTTTTAAAGATCAGACTTGGTGAAAACCCATGTTCTGGTCTCTTGTTTGTCTACTGATGCCTGTGTCTAGTTATTTGTTTGACAGGCTGCCCATGTTGATCAGAGCCTACACTTGATGTGAATTCCTGACCATGGAGATTGCCCACTGCCCATCAACACTTTGGACACTGATTGTGTCCATTAACTCCCAAGATGGTTGAGAGGATGAATGGAGCAGTGGAGAGATTGCTCAGAAGTGACTTACCTGATGCCAAGAGGGTGGACAAGAAGTACACTCAAGAAAAAAAAGGCCACAATTCAAGCCAAGAGGGCTGTGGTCTCAGGGGATTGGTGATCATAACTGGCTCTCATCGTCCAAGCTTGACCACATACTCTCATTATCAGGTCAAGCTTGAGGAGGGGTGTTAATATGAGGAAGCCAGTGTCCATCTTCTTATGCAAGGGAAGTGCCTAAACTATACTTATTCTTGTTTAAATAGGTTTGCCCCTTGAGAATTGATGCAAGTGTGTGTGCATTGTTTGAATCAGGTACTTGGAGCTCATGAGAAGAGTCTGGTCGTGGATTAAATCCTTTGATGATGGCAGGATGTCAAAAGAAAAGGGGAGACAAAGAACCAGCCACATGGAGAGTTCCAAGCAGTTTTGAGTGTGAAGCAAGGAAGGCATTGGTGCCTGCTTGCCATTGAAATAAGGCCATGATCCAGGGTTTATGAGTCCCTAAACTTGATCGTAAGACTCATAAACCCACAGGCCAATCCCTAGGCTGAGGGTGGTTGCACTCTTTTTCCCTAAGTATGGTTTTATCCCAAGAGGTTTTCCATACTTAGGTTTTTAATGAGGCAAGTGCTCTCAGTTCCAAGCTTGCCCAAGGAACTCCTATGGTCAAGCTTGAGGGGGAGTATTAAAATAAATAAAGGGATGACCAGAAGAAGAAGCTGGTTGATGATCCAAGGATAAGTTCAAAAAGAGAAGCCAATTTGGTTCTGTTTGTACAGACTTGCTCCACAAGCTACCACTTGACCTAACCTGACTTGCAAGGCAACGAATAAGTTGTGGAGACTAATATGGACGTTTGGAACCTCTAAGAAGTCAAGGAAATCAGTTTGAATTCAAAATAGAGGATCTGCTTTGAATTAAGCAAGAAGAAGTCACATGGATGCATAAGGAGTTGTGTAGAGCTGTCACTATCACCATGGAGGACCACACCCTTCCTCCTGTCCCTTTCTTCTCTTCCTGGACGAGCCAGACCTTGGCTGTATCCCCTTTGGCCTCTTCTCATTCTCTACAGAATTATTTGTTTATGTTTTCATGTTTTAGTAATTGTTTAATCATGTGTATTGCCTATTTAAAGGCTTCTCCATCACTTGTAACATTCAACCTGAATCAATACAAGTTTCTCTCTCTAAATTCGTGTGTCTCTCTCTCTTTCTTGTGTCTAAACAATATTCACAATGTAAGGAGTTAAGCATTATGGTTTAGAGGCTGCCTTAACTCTATCTCTCTTAAGGCAGCCTAATACTTGTAAAACTCACTCTAAACTCTTCTTTATCTACTTCTTAAACTCTAGATTACTGATTCTAAATCCTCTTCATCTTAGGTACACAAACTCAAAGTGTTGTGTTACTTCAGAAGGATAGATTCATACTAGAGAGTTTCTGCTTCATATAACCAGTTTACTGTCTAGGATTCTTGGTTATATAGTAAGCTGTGTATGAGGATTCAACCACAAGTTGGTTGTCTCTGATCTTGAATGGTGAGTTCTTGTTGTATGGTTGAAGGGGATTCAGTCACAAGTTGAATGAATCACTCCTTACATGAGACAAACACTCATGAATTCCAACATGGTATCAGAGCTTTGTTGCTCTTCTTTGGGATTAAACTCACCTCTTTTATCTCTGTTTTGTTTAAATAAATCCTTTCTCTCCCACTCTGATATTGTGTTAGCTTGGTCAGTACTTGTTAGTATCTTGAATCAAGCTTGAGGAAGAGAAAGATTTCGAAAATGCTTCACCATTATGCTTTATCCATTGGATAATAGCTTTCTCTTAATGGAGCATCTCTTTGACCAGTGGACAAACTGTTTTGATCCATTGGATTCATTGTTGTCTAAGCCACAGAAAACACTTCTTCATGTGTTATTCTGTTGGTTCTTTTGTTGCAAGCCCTGGAAAACATCAGTTCATGAGTTATTCCAGTGGCACATGTCTAAGATCAGTGAGCAAATTAATTGTTCAATGGTCCATTATGTTTCAGCTAATAAAGCACCAAACTCTTGATGAGTATTGGATGCTCCTGGCTGTTTATGCTTCCGCAAAACTCAAAAAAACAGAGCAAAACTCTGTCCATTGGAACTCTTGAGAAAATTCTCTTTTCTATTCTCTATTCTCTCATTATCTAATTCTCCAGGTTACTTATTCTCCATCATTCTCCCATTCTCTGGCTACTAATATTCTGGTTACATCATTCTCTACTCTCTACTTATTCTGTGGTTACTTATACTCTCTGGTTACTTAAATCTCTATACTCACAATCTTGTTTAGAATCTGCCTAAGGTTGTTAAATTGTCATGAAGTTAAGCTGTCTTGAAAGAATAGTCTTGCTTCTGTCCTTAGGAGAATTGATTTTGTTGTGGCCTGAATGCTTAGTCTTGTTGATTAGGATTCAGAGAGTGTTGCTAGGATAGAATCATGAAGATATCTGTCCATTGCTTTTTTTTGAAATGTGTTTTAAAGATCAGACTTGGTGAAAACCCATGATCTGATCTCTTGTTGTCTACTGATGCTTGTCTTAGTGTTTGTTGACAGGCTGCCCATGTTGATCAGAGCCTACACTTGATGTATATTCCTGACCATGGAGATTGCCCACTGCCTATCAACACTTTGGACACTGATTGTGTCCATTAACTCCCAAGATGGTTGAGAGGATGAATGGGGGCAGTGGAGAGATTGCTCAGAAGTTACTTATCTGATGCCAAGAGGGTGGACAGGAAGAAAACTCAAGAAAAAATGCCACAATTCAAGCCAAGAGGGCTGTGGTCTCAAGGCATTGGTGATCATCATTGGCTCTCATCTTCCAAGCTTGACCACATACTCTCATTCTCAGGTCAAGCTTGAGGAGGGGTGTTAAATATGAGGAGCCAATGTCCATTCTTCAGAAAATTATGCAAGGGAAGTACTTAAATCTATATTCATTCTTATGATTGAATAGGTTTGCCCCTTGAGAATTAATGCATGTGTTTGTGCATTGTTTGAATCAGGTACTTGGACCTCATGAGAAGAGTATGGTCGTGGATCAAACCCTTTGATGATGGCAGGATGTCAGAAGAAAGGGGGAGACAAAGAACCAGCCACATGGAGAGTTCCAAGCAGTTTTGAGTGTGAAGCAAGGAAGGCATTGGTGCCTGCTTGCCATTGAAGTAAGGCCATAATCCAGGGTTTATGAGTCCCTAAACTTGATCATAAGACTCATAAACCCACTGGCCAATCCCTAGGCTGAGGGTGGTTGCACTCTTTTTCCCTAAGTATGGTTTTATCCTAAGAGGTTTTCCATACTTAGGTTTTTAATGAGGCAAGTACTCCCAGTTCCAAGTTTGCCCAAGGATCTCCTATGGTCAAGCTTGAGGGGGAGTGTTAAAATAAAGAAAGGAATGACCAGAAGAAGATGCTGGTTCATTATTGAAAGAGAGTTCATCAAGAGAAGCCAATTTGGTTCTGTCCTTACAGACTTGCTCCACAAGCAACATCTTGACCTAACTTACCTTGCAATGCAAGAAACAAGTGGGAAGGCTTAAGGGACGTTGATAACCTCCAGAAACCTAAGGATACTCAGTTTGAATTCAAAAGGAAGAATCTGGTTTGAATTAGGCAGAGAAAAGTCACATGGGTGCATAAGGAGTTGTTGCATACCTGTCACTATCACCATGGAGACCACACCCTTCCTCCTGTCCCTTTCTTCTGTTCCTGGACGAGCCAGACCTTGGCTGTATCCCCTTTGGCCTCTTCTCATTCTCTACAGAATTATTTGTTTATGTTTTCATGTTTTAGTAATTGTTTAATCATGTGTATTGCCTATATAAAGGCTTCTCCATCACTTGTAACATTTAACCTGAATCAATACAAGTTTCTCTCTCTAAATTCGTGTGTCTCTCTCTCTTTCTTGTGTCTAAACAATATTCACAATGTAAGGAGTTAAACATTATGGTTTAGAGGCTGCCTTAACTCTATCTCTCTTAAGGCAGCCTAATACTTGTAAAACTCACTCTAAACTCTTCTTTATCTAGTTCTTAAACTCTAGATTACTGATTCTAAATCCTCTTCATCTTAGGTACACAAACTCAAAGTGTTGTGTTACTTCAGAAGGATAGATTCATACTAGAGAGTTTCTGCTTCATATAACCAGTTTACTGTCTAGGATTCTTGGTTATATAGTAAGCTGTGTATGAGGATTCAACCACAAGTTGGTTGTCTCAGATCTTGAATGGTGAGTTCTTGTTGTATGGTTGAAGGGGATTCAGTCACAAGTTGAATGAATCACTCCTTACATGAGACAAACACTCATGAATTTCAACATGGTATCAGAGCTTTGTTGCTCTTCTTTGGGATTAAACTCACCTCTTTTATATCTGTTCTGTTTAAACAAATCCTTTCTCTCCCACTCTGATATTGTGTTAGCTTGGTCAGTACTTGTTAGTATCTTGAATCAAGCTTGAGGAAGAGAAAGATTTCGAAAATGCTTCACCATTATGCTTTATCCATTGGATAATAGCTTTCTCTTAATGGAGCATCTCTTTGACCAGTGGACAAACTGTTTTGATCCATTGGATTCATTTTGTCTAAGCCACAGAAAACACTTCTTCATGTGTTATTCTGTTGGTTCTTTTGTTGCAAGCCCTGGAAAACATCAGTTCATGAGTTATTCCAGTGGCACATGTCTAAGATCAGTGAGCAAATTAATTGTTCAATGGTCCATTATGTTTCAGCTAATAAAGCACCAAACTCTTGATGAGTATTGGATGCTCCTTGCTGTTTATGCTTCCGCAAAACTCAAGAAAACAGAGCAAAACTCTGTCCATTAGAACTCTTGAGAAAAATTCTCTTTTCTATTCTCTATTCTCTCATTCTAATTCTCCAGGTTACTTATTCTCCATCATTCTCCCATTCTCTGGCTACTAATATTCTGGTTACATCATTCTCTACTCTCTACTTATTCTGTGGTTACTTATACTCTCTGGTTACTTAAATCTCTATACTCACAATCTTGTTTAGAATCTGCCTAAGGTTGTTAAATTGTCATGAAGTTAAGCTGTCTTGAAAGAATAGTCTTGCTTCTGTCCTTAGGAGAATTGATTTTGTTGTGGCCTGAATGCTTAGTCTTGTTGATTAGGATTCAGAGAGTGTTGCTAGGATAGAATCATGAAGATATCTGTCCATTGCTTTTTTTTGAAATGTGTTTTAAAGATCAGACTTGGTGAAAACCCATGATCTGATCTCTTGTTGTCTACTGATGCTTGTCTTAGTGTTTGTTGACAGGCTGCCCATGTTGATCAGAGCCTACACTTGATGTATATTCCTGACCATGGAGATTGCCCACTGCCTATCAACACTTTGGACACTGATTGTGTCCATTAACTCCCAAGATGGTTGAGAGGATGAATGGGGGCAGTGGAGAGATTGTTCAGAAGTTACTTATCTGATGCCAAGAGGGTGGACAGGAAGAAAACTCAAGAAAAAATGCCACAATTCAAGCCAAGAGGGCTGTGGTCTCAAGGCATTGGTGATCATCATTGGCTCTCATCTTCCAAGCTTGACCACATACTCTCATTCTCAGGTCAAGCTTGAGGAGGGGTGTTAATATGAGGAGCCAATGTCCATTCTTCAAATTATGCAAGGGAAGTACTTAAATCTATATTCATTCTTATGATTGAATAGGTTTGCCCCTTGAGAATTAATGCATGTGTTGTGCATTGTTTGAATCAGGTACTTGGACCTCATGAGAAGAGTATGGTCGTGGATCAAACCCTTTGATGATGGCAGGATGTCAGAAGAAAGGGGGAGACAAAGAACCAGCCACATGGAGAGTTCCAAGCAGTTTTGAGTGTGAAGCAAGGAAGGCATTGGTGCCTGCTTGCCATTGAAGTAAGGCCATAATCCAGGGTTTATGAGTCCCTAAACTTGATCATAAGACTCATAAACCCACTGGCCAATCCCTAGGCTGAGGGTGGTTGCACTCTTTTTCCCTAAGTATGGTTTTATCCTAAGAGGTTTTCCATACTTAGGTTTTTAATGAGGCAAGTACTCCCAGTTCCAAGTTTGCCCAAGGATCTCCTATGGTCAAGCTTGAGGGGGAGTGTTAAAATAAAGAAAGGAATGACCAGAAGAAGATGCTGGTTCATTATTGAAAGAGAGTTCATCAAGAGAAGCCAATTTGGTTCTGTCCTTACAGACTTGCTCCACAAGCAACATCTTGACCTAACTTACCTTGCAATGCAAGAAACAAGTGGGAAGGCTTAAGGGACGTTGATAACCTCCAGAAACCTAAGGATACTCAGTTTGAATTCAAAAGGAAGAATCTGGTTTGAATTAGGCAGAGAAAAGTCACATGGGTGCATAAGGAGTTGTTGCATACCTGTCACTATCACCATGGAGACCACACCCTTCCTCCTGTCCCTTTCTTCTGTTCCTGGACGAGCCAGACCTTGGCTGTATCCCCTTTGGCCTCTTCTCATTCTCTACAGAATTATTTGTTTATGTTTTCATGTTTTAGTAATTGTTTAATCATGTGTATTGCCTATTTAAAGGCTTCTCCATCACTTGTAACATTTAACCTGAATCAATACAAGTTTCTCTCTCTAAATTCGTGTGTCTCTCTCTCTTTCTTGTGTCTAAACAATATTCACAATGTAAGGAGTTAAGCATTATGGTTTAGAGGCTGCCTTAACTCTATCTCTCTTAAGGCAGCCTAATACTTGTAAAACTCACTCTAAACTCTTCTTTATCTACTTCTTAAACTCTAGATTACTGATTCTAAATCCTATTCATCTTAGGTACACAAACTCAAAGTGTTGTGTTACTTCAGAAGGATAGATTCATACTAGAGAGTTTCTGCTTCATATAACCAGTTTACTGTCTAGGATTCTTGGTTATATAGTAAGCTGTGTATGAGGATTCAACCACAAGTTGGTTGTCTCTGGTCTTGAATGGTGAGTTCTTGTTGTATGGTTGAAGGGGATTCAGTCACAAGTTGAATGAATCACTCCTTACATGAGACAAACACTCATGAATTCCAACATGGTATCAGAGCTTTGTTGCTCTTCTTTGGGATTAAACTTACCTCTTTTATCTCCGTTTTGTTTAAATAAATCCTTTCTCTCCCACTCTGATATTGTGTTAGCTTGGTCAGTACTTGTTAGTATCTTGAATCAAGCTTGAGGAAGAGAAAGATTTTGAAAATGCTTCACCATTATGCTTTATCCATTGGATAAAATCTTTCTCTTAATGGAGCATCTCTTTGACCAGTGGACAAACTGTTTTGATCCATTGGAATCATTGTTGTCTAATCCACAGAAAACACTTCTTCATGTGTTATTCTGTTGGTTCTTTTGTTGAAAGCCCTGGAAAACATCAGTTGATGAGTTATTCCAGTGGCACATGTCTAAGATCAGTGAGCAAATTAATTGTTCAATGGTCCATTATGTTTCTGCTAATAAAGCACCAAACTTTTGATGAGTATTGGATGCTCCTGGCTCTTTATGCTTCCGCAAAACTCAAGAAAACAGAACAAAACTCTGTCCATTAGAACTCTTGAGAAAAAAAATCTCTTTTCTATTCTCTATTCTCTCGTTCTCCAGGTTACTTATTCTCCATCATTCTCCCATTCTCTGGCTACTAATACTCTGGTTACATCATTCTCTACTCTCTACTTATTCTCTGGTTACTTATACTCTCTGGTTACTTAAATCTCTATTCTCACAAACTTGTTTAGAATCTGCCTAAGGGTGTTAAACTGTCTTGAAAGAATTGTCTTGTTGCCTGAATGTTAGTCTTGATGATTAGGATTCAGAGAGTGTTGCTGGGATAGAATCATGAAGATATTTTTCCATTGCTTGTTGTACTTGTTCTAAATGTGTTTTAAAGATCAGACTTGGTGAAAACCCATGTTCTGGTCTCTTGTTTGTCTACTGATGCCTGTGTCTAGTTATTTGTTTGACAGGCTGCCCATGTTGATCAGAGCCTACACTTGATGTGAATTCCTGACCATGGAGATTGCCCACTGCCCATCAACACTTTGGACACTGATTGTGTCCATTAACTCCCAAGATGGTTGAGAGGATGAATGGAGCAGTGGAGAGATTGCTCAGAAGTGACTTACCTGATGCCAAGAGGGTGGACAAGAAGTACACTCAAGAAAAAAAGGCCACAATTCAAGCCAAGAGGGCTGTGGTCTCAGGGGATTGGTGTTCATAACTGGCTCTCATCGTCCAAGCTTGACCACATACTCTCATTATCAGGTCAAGCTTGAGGAGGGGTGTTAATATGAGGAAGCCAGTGTCCATCTTCTTATGCAAGGGAAGTGCCTAAACTATACTTATTCTTGTTTAAATAGGTTTGCCCCTTGAGAATTGATGCAAGTGTGTGTGCATTGTTTGAATCAGGTACTTGGAGCTCATGAGAAGAGTCTGGTCGTGGATTAAATCCTTTGATGATGGCAGGATGTCAAAAGAAAAGGGGAGACAAAGAACCAGCCACATGGAGAGTTCCAAGCAGTTTTGAGTGTGAAGCAAGGAAGGCATTGGTGCCTGCTTGCCATTGAAATAAGGCCATGATCCAGGGTTTATGAGTCCCTAAACTTGATCATAAGACTCATAAACCCACTGGCCAATCCCTAGGCTGAGGGTGGTTGCACTCTTTTTCCCTAAGTATGGTTTTATCCTAAGAGGTTTTCCATACTTAGGTTTTTAATGAGGCAAGTACTCCCAGTTCCAAGTTTGCCCAAGGATCTCCTATGGTCAAGCTTGAGGGGGAGTGTTAAAATAAAGAAAGGAATGACCAGAAGAAGATGCTGGTTCATTATTGAAAGAGAGTTCATCAAGAGAAGCCAATTTGGTTCTGTCCTTACAGACTTGCTCCACAAGCAACATCTTGACCTAACTTACCTTGCAATGCAAGAAACAAGTGGGAAGGCTTAAGGGACGTTGATAACCTCCAGAAACCTAAGGATACTCAGTTTGAATTCAAAATGGAGGATCTGCTTTGAATTAAGCAAGAAGAAGTCACATGGATGTATAAGGAGTTGTGTAGAGCTGTCACTATCACCAAGGAAGGTTGTGCCTCTCCTCCTGTCCCTTTCACTCTTCCTGGACGAGCCAGACCTTGGCTGTATCCCCTTTGGCCTCTTCTCAATCCCTACAGAATTATTTATTTATGTTTTCATGTTTTAGTAATTGTTTAATCATGTGTATTGCCTATTTAAAGGCTTCTCCATCACTTGTAACATTTAACCTGAATCAATACAAGTTTCTCTCTCTAAATTCGTGTGTCTCTCTCTCTTTCTTGTGTCTAAACAATATTCACAATGTAAGGAGTTAAGCATTATGGTTTAGAGGCTGCCTTAACTCAATCTCTCTTAAGGCAGCCTAATACTTGTAAAACTCACTCTAAACTCTTCTTTATCTACTTCTTAAACTCTAGATTAATGATTCTAAATCCTATTCATCTTAGGTACACAAACTCAAAGTGTTGTGTTACTTCAGAAGGATAGATTCATACTAGAGATTTTCTGCTTCATATAACCAGTTTACTGTCTAGGATTCTTGGTTATATAGTAAGCTGTGTATGAGGATTCAACCACAAGTTGGTTGTCTCTGGTCTTGAATGGTGAGTTCTTGTTGTATGGTTGAAGGGGATTCAGTCACAAGTTGAATGAATCACTCCTTACATGAGACAAACACTCATGAATTCCAACAATCAGGAGAGTGTAGAGAGGACAGTAGACAAGCAAAGAAAAGCATCACCAAGAGGGTGCTGCAATGAAGATCATCACCAAATTCATGAGGAGGCCGATGATCTAAAGGAAATGGAACAAAGGAAATGCTAATCTTCCCATTGCATACCATTCCATGGACGCATCAGGCCATTCAAATACAAGGAGTGTGTAGAGAATGGGTCATGCAATGGAGAGAAAGTATCTTGTGAGGATCTCTCTATAGTTATTCAAACACCCTAGTTCCTATTAAGGAAGAGAGTAAACTCACAAGAAGAAGGACATCACAAAGTCAAGAAGACTGGTGGTCATAAGGCCATGGATGGTTTGGATCGTTCACAAGCTTAGCTCCTCCCATAGTCTCGGAGTTAAGCTTGAGGGGGAGTCTAAATGTACATGGTCCATGGTCCAGTATCAAGCCGTGCAAGGACTTCAACAAAGGATCATCTAACCGGGTTTAGGCAGTGGCGTGTCTATGCAAAGAGACTGTTTAGAGCAGTCTTGGTTGTGTGTCCATGAAATCTCAGTTTCAAGGCGGCCTCTGTGGTGAGGTGATTGAAAACTGAAGCTGAAGGTTCCACACAACCTCCCATCAGAGTTGGTGTTGCCATGAAGAGGTTGCATCTGGCCGAGTGTGAGGGATTCAAGTGACAAGGCAGTCACTCCTCATCTAACCAAAAGGGAAGTAACTTGAACTTAGTCTAGTACAAGTCATTCATCATTTCTTAAACTCAAAATGGTTCTTAAAATGCTTGAATAGATTGGTTCTGATTGTTAAATGAGCCGTTCAAGTGCTATTGCCTTAGTAGAAACCATCATTGATATCTTGCTTCATTTATCTCTGGTTTGGTTTCATTCTTTTGAGGTGTGCCTAAGTTTCTTTTTCTTGTGGATATACTTGATAAGTACTGATGCACCTTTGGGATAATGTATCAGGTACCATTACCAGTGCTTGAACCTCACTGAAGATGATTATGTGTAAAGTTAGGGCGAGGCCATACAGATTTGGTACGGACGGATGTACTCGGACCGTACGGATCTGTACGGACCAAGTCGACCCGAAAACTTTACATTCGACTAAATGAGGTTGTTTTGGGTCTATGAAGAGGTCAAGCCGAGTTCTATGAGGGTGCAAGCCTTTGTGTTGTTGGCTGCACGAGTTTAAGCTACGATCCAGAGTCCTTTGTGTCCAACCACACTGGTTCTAAGGCACAAAGGCTCAATGGCCAATCCCTAGGCCTTGAAGGAACTTACTCTTTTCCTTATGAGGGTTTTATCCCTAAGGAGGGTTTTCTCTCATAAGGTTTTTAATGAGGAGTGACTTCAGGGTTCCAAGCTTGACTCAGGATCTATAGAGTCAAGCTTGAGGGGGAGTGTTAAACCTGAAGAGAGAAATGGACCACTAAAGGCCATGTGCAAAGTTAGGGCCAAAACCCATTAGAAGTCTGATCAAGGACTAAAGAGGGTCCAGGAGCTTATGCTGAGCAAGAACAAGGTTCAAGAAGGGCTTATGATCAAGAAGGAAGTGTTTGGGAAGATCTGGGAGCCATTGGGCGAAAGTGCAAAAATAGGGTCGACTGTACGGACAGTCGTACGGCCTGTACGGCCTTGTACGGACTGTACGGACATGGTCGACCCAAAACACTTCCTGGTTCAACTTTTGGGTGAGTTTGGGCAATGTGCAAAATCCGGGTCAAGGTGTACGGACGGGTGGTCCGTACACAGTCCGTACGGTCGAGAAATAAAGCAGTTTTGGGTTTTTCTTCGGTTTGATCACTTTAAACCGAAGCAATTCGAATCCCTTGTGACTGCTTGAAGCTAAGGAGGTGATGTAACCCTGAGCAGCATCTATGTTAAGGAAAGTAGAGAAAGGCACGAACCAGCTAAGCAACTGAGTATAGCTTGGCTTAATGGGTTGTTTATGAGCCTTATTGGTATGATCCATGAAGTTTTAGATCGTGAGAAGCTATGCAACCTTGGATGAGTTGAAAACCAGCTGAAAACAAGACTGAGAACGAGCTAAACCAGCTTAAAAGAATGATGATGAGCTGAATAATCAAGTGAGCGGGAGTGACACTGATCCAAGAGCTGAAGCTGAGCTAAAAAGAGTGACACTAGAGCTGCTTTGTACTGAGCGGAAATGTGGCCTAATGATCAAAATGAACCAGGCCATTTTATGCAACCAAGCCCAATATAAGGATCCAAACTCTCTTGCTGATGGTCAAGCCACGACTTTCAAGTCCAAGAACCCATTTGAAGCTGTTTTGGATCAAGTGGCCCAAGAAGAAGTGTTGCAGCCCATGGGAAGTTCATAACAAGTTCATTCTGGGCCTGCTTCATAAAAAAATCGACCAGCCTTATTATCAGAGATTTCTGGCCTTTTTCTCATCAAGAATACCAAGAGAGAGTCAGCAAGCAAGTCCTGGTCGTGGCATGCCGAGGCTCACTCAAAGGAGAACTCATTTCTGGTCAATAGTCTTAGTCTTCATTGCTGTTTTCAATAATTCTAGTTTTTACACAAAGTCTTTGCCTAGTTTTCTACTTTCTTTCTAGTTTTCACACATTGTAAGACTATATAAAGGGATTCACGTCCTGATTAATAATCATTCAGCATTTTTAATAAAAACCATTCTTTTTAATCTTGTTGAATCCCTTGTTCCTGATGAACATTGCATTGGGTTGTTAGGAGAGGGATCTGCGATGCAACCTCTCTTAGCCAATTGTGAGCCAACGCTCATGGCTGAAGAGAAAACCAGAACAAAGGGCCTTCCGCATCCCTTGGTGTATCCTACACGTCCATAACTTGGCCATTCTGGTCCAAGACTATCCAAACCACCAGCCTCAGAGTGTGTAGTCCGTGGGAAGGGTTTCATCAAGTGGTATCAGAGCCACTCTGAGGTTCAGAGTTCTTCACAGCCAGCCATTCTTAACTCTTTGTTTTCTAAGCAATCATATGTGTCTTTTGGACTGGAGAGAGACCATGAAGTGAATGCTGAACGCAAAGCAACAAGAGAGTCATTGAGAGGAAAGAAAAAGGTCCCATCCTTCCATAGAGAGTTTGATCCAGATTCATACAACAATTGGGAAAGAGAGATGGAGACAATATTTGGTTGCCATAATTACACAGCAGAGAAGCGGTTTCGTGTTGCAGTTACTGGGTTGTGTGGGTATGCCCTTGACTGGTGGAATCAGGTTGCTAACACTAGGAGACGCACTGGAGCGCCACAGGCTGGGTGTTGGTTTGAAATGAAGAAAATAATGACAGAAAGGTTTGTAGCCAAGAGTTATGGTCAAATTGATTTGAAGAGACTGCAAAGTCCATCTGATTCATTTTGGGCACGACCTAGGCCATACAGAAAAGAAAAATCCAGCAACATCAGGGCATCTCAACAAGGAGTAAAGCAAAGCAGATCAAAGAAGGCATAACAAAAGCCAATATCTAATCCGATCATAGAGACTCCATCAGCCAGATCTGAAAAGAAATGAAATGATGGCTTGGAGAGATGGCTGTGTGTTTTTAAGGAGAAGATCCATCAAGATATCACATCCCCTCGTCCATCAGCAGCCTCACAACTATCAGTAGAACCAGAGAAGCAAGGAGCAGTCACTACCATTCAAGAGATAAAAGTTGCTGAACCAGAGTCAACAAATCTTTTTGTGCAGATTAATGCAACCATAGAAGAAGCAAGGCTACAGAACTTGGAGAAATGGAAGTGTCTGTTGCAGGAGGTGGATCAACAAAAGGAGACAGCCACTCAGCTAACCTCAGTCACTGCTACTCAAGAGATTAGAGAAACTGAACCGAAACTGGTTAATCTTGACCAGAAAGATTGTTTGTTCAACCAGCTGCATCAAGAGGAAAGTTCAGAGGCCGTGAGTATTCTCTGGCCTGTCCAAGACATGGCTGAAGAAGTGGTTGGTATTGGATCAGAAACTGCTCGCGAGAAGAAGCACACAATGGTTTGCAATTCAGGTGCATTTCATGAACCATTTGTTTGTGAGTTTCTGATCAAACCAATTATTTGGATCAAGCATAGCCTCGTGGAGCATTTGAGACATGTAAAGGGGCTACAACACTTCATATTTGAGCCAGGAATAGATGCGTGTGTGCACAAGAGCAAAAGCAACATCTTGGTTGAAGTAACGACACATTGGAAGCAAGACAAGGTCAGTTCTGTCATCCTAGGAGGTTCGGATTTGAGGACAAATCCTCTTAAAGGAGGAGGGGATGATGTAACCCTGAGCAGCATCTATGTTAAGGAAAGTAGAGCAAGGCACGAACCAGCTAAGCAACTGATCATAGCTTGGCTTAATGGGTTGTTTATGAGCCTTATTGGTATGATCCATGAAGTTTTAGATTGTGAGAAGCTATGCAACCTTGGATGAGTTGAAAACCAGCTGAAAACAAGACTGAGGACGAGCTAAACCAGCTTAAAAGAATGATGATGAGCTGAATAATCAAGTGAGCGGGAGTGACACTGATCCAAGAGCTGAAGCTGAGCTAAAAAGAGTGACACTAGAGCTGCTTTGTACTGAGCGGAAATGTGGCCTAATGATCAAAATGAACCAGGCCATTTTATGCAACCAAGCCCAATATAAGGATCCAAACTCTCTTGCTGATGGTCAAGCCATGACTTTCAAGTCCAAGAACCCATTTGAAGCTGGTTTGGATCAAGTGGCCCAAGAAGAAGTGTTGCAGCCCATGGGAAGTTCATAACAAGTTCATTATGGGCCTGCTTCATAAAAAAATCGACCAGCCTTATTATCAGAGATTTCTGGCCTTTTTCTCATCAAGAATACCAAGAGAGAGTCAGCAAGCAAGTCCTGGTCGTGGCATGACAAGGCTCACTCAAAGGAGAACTCATTTCTGGTCAATAGTCTTAGTCTTCATTGCTGTTTTCAATAATTCTAGTTTTTCTCATCAAGAATACCAAGAGAGAGTCAGCAAGCAAGTCCTGGTCGTGGCATGCCAAGGCTCACTCAAAGGAGAACTCATTTCTGGTCAATAGTCTTAGTCTTCATTGCTGTTTTCAATAATTCTAGTTTTTCACACATTGTAAGACTATATAAAGGGATTCACGTCCTGATTAATAATCATTCAGCATTTTTAATAAAAACCATTCTTTTTAATCTTGTTGAATCCCTTGTTCCTGATGAACATTGTATTGGGTTGTTAGGAGAGGGATCTACAATGCAACCTCTCTTAGCCAATTGTGAGCCAACGCTCATGGCTGAAGAGAAAACCAGAACAAAGGGCCTTCCGCATCCCTTGGTGTATCCTACACGTCCATCACTTGGCCATTCTGGTCCAAGACTATCCAAACCACCAGCCTCAGAGTGTGTAGTCCGTGGG
>CAJHQP010007197.1:0-33625 GCA_905132765.1 Moricandia arvensis
TGATTACTTTTGCAAAAACCATAAATCTGTGTGTAGTGTAAAAGTGTGTTGCTAATATGATAATAAAAAATCAATTGTACGCTATTATTGAAAAAATGAGCTGCCGTCACCAAATCTGTTCGAGACACGTTATTTTAGGGAGCTAAAGCATTTTGCTAAAAGCATGTAGTGGTGTGTTATAAAATATTTTGTGTATTGTGAGATACAATTATGAAGAGAAAATGTACCTATTTATTGAAGAAGACTAAATTAGTCACCAAATTTACTAATCACCAAGTTTGCTAGTATGCAAACTTAATGCTTTCCTAAATCCAAATAGATTATCTAACAGTTTCCCGAGCTACATCAAGTTTGTAAAATCTGATTACAACAATTGGCATCTATATCTTCATATTAATCAATTCCTTTGATGTTATAAAAATGTATATCTCACATGATTCAAAAATATTTACTGAGTTATAAAAAAATAGTTTCCACCATATATTTCCAAAATATTATATATATCATAATAAATATAAGTGTGATATTCTTTTCAGTGTAATCTTCTTTAAATGTTAGATATATATATATATATATATATATAACGTATTATAGAAGAAGACTAATTCCTCATGTTTTCATAGTTAAATAAATAAACTTTAGAGTTAAACTGAGATATAAAACTTGCATAGCTAAGTAAAATTTTTGTAACTAATTTACCCCCTTCTGTTCATGAAAATGGAAAAAAATAACTATAAACTAAATAAATTACTTCTTAACATTATATTAATTAAAAAATTAACAGTAATATTTTAATTAAATAAACCAAAATGCATTCAACATAATAAAAACACATAAGATCATTGTAATTCACTAAAAACTAAATAATAACCTCCTGTTTCATAAATTTTTTTTAGGTTTTGACACATATTAAGAAAACACATAAATCATTATAATAAACGTTATATTTTCTGTAATAATCAATTTTAATAATTTTTAACCAATAGTAATTCAATAAAATTAATTAATTTCAATAAAATCAATTAATTTTCTTCAAGTTTTACCATATTCATAGAAAACATAAAAATTCTATCTTTGTGAAACGATTTTTTTCTAAAACATGTATTTTAATAGAACGGAGGGAGTATTTGATTGTTAGTTTAAAGTATTACAAATTTATTTTACCAAAAAAATATTACAAAATTTATCTGAGAATATACTTCATTCCAAGTATGAAAATGTAAAATATTTAATTGAAGTTTCTCTCAGAACAAAGTTTAATTTCATGTTTGACTAAAATCTTAAAACAATTTAGCAACAGACTTCACTATATAGTTATTTTTTGTTAATGCTTTTGAACATTTTGCTAAACACAAAACTGATATCCAGAGTGAGATTTCTTGTTAATGAAGTCTCTTCTCAATAGACTTCTCCTCAAGCGTGCTTTTAAAGATTCAATTTGGTTAAAAGAAAATATAACTTCACTTTATGGAAATAAGATGTATTCTACTCGTTTTTTGTTTATATAAATTAAATTAGTAGATTTCAAATAAAGTTTTGTTAAAAAACTTCACAAAATAGTCAATATAAAACTAACTATACATTGACCAAAGACTTCAAAACAAATCTTTCGGCAGACTTCAAACGAAACATGATTTCGTTATGTGAAAAATAAAATAACTGATAATTGTCTAGATACAACATAAGTTTGTGTTTAAATTCTTCAAACATCTACAACTTTGAAATTTAACCGTAGAAAAAGAAGCTCAGTCATTCCTAAACCCCAAATCATCAAATTTGAAAGTTTTGGATGTAACTTGAGAGAAATAAGAGAAAATAGGAATTGTGTATACAAGAATGAAAAAGAGAGATAAAAGATTGTTTAAAAAGGTATTTAGAACTCCGTTGACCAAAAAAAAGTATTTAGAACTCTAGTTTTGGTTGTTCATAGTGGTTTGGGTAAAACTGGTGATGTTGATGGTAATTGGTGACGACACTTTCGTAAGAAAAATAAAAAAAATAAAGGTTGTTTGAACATCCATTTGATTTTGGAATAACGTAATAACATTTTTATAATTACTGATATGTTAGAAATTGTATACGATGAATGTAGTAAAATGATAAGAATGAAAATGACTTATTAACGAATTATTGTGTTTTACCTACAAAATTTGGAGTCATTTGCAAAGAGTCCTAAATTTATATCATAATAATATTGTTTACAAGTCAACGAGGTTGACCAGAAATTCTACAAAGCTTAAACTTGTACATACTCTTACCACTAACTCCTTTCTCTAACCAATACTTATCAACTAAGTACAATCCACCATATACATAACGCTTCCCTTTACCATCCCATCTCTCCAGACCACGTATCACTCTCACTTCAGTCTTATGTCTCATGCTGTTAGCTAAAGCTAAGTTTCCCCTTTATCATCCTCTGATCTTCAGTTTCTCTTCTTCATGCTTGCTTATCACGTTACCTCCTTCACCTATATATCACAACACCTGCATCAAAACTTATCATTGTAACCATATCCCTCTGATGCAACGATGCTTGTCGCGTACTTCACACCTCCTACGTCCATGTAGTCGATCCCGCACATGGGCTTGAAGTGTAGCCCCAACAAGACGAAGTTCTGTTTTGTACTGAAACTCGTCGCCAATGTTGATTCCAGGAACGTGTCCGATTCTCTTCTCTGTGTTCACGTGTTTGCCTTCTCTCTCTAAGAAAGCTTGTGCTTTGAGATCTATTCTAGCTGTAGCGTCAAATGAATCTCCACCGCGTCTTGCCTTGTTTATCTCGATCTAACTCTCTGTAAACATCTTTAAAAGCACGCAAGACCTCAAGCACTTTCTCACGAGGTGTACGGAGCTGCAGCAACAACATGAACATGGTCATGGTCATGACCGGAGTGGTTTAAGCTCTGGTTCTTGTTTTGAACAACTTCCCTTGTGTTTAGGAGCTCCAAGAACACCGGTCGTGATAAGAGCTTTCGAAACGGTGGTTCTTGTTTGAGACAAGAACCTTCAAGGTTTTGGAGATCTAACAAGAACACGATCGTGTTTAGCAGGTTCTAAACTTTGGTTCTTCTTTGAGAGAAGCTGCACTAGGTTCTGATCAGCAACCACATGACCAGGACTCGGATTCTCGACAACAACAACAACATCAACTTGTTGGATTCTTCAAATCCTTTTCAAGAACATTAGTGGGATTAGTTCCACAACCAGGTGGAAAATCTCGAATTGCATAGACAATTGGGCCGCTTCTTACAAGAACGATTCATCTTCCTGTACAAACATTACAAATGCAAAATATCAAAAAAATTATAGATAGAGATAAATTCAAAACAATTAATATAAATTTTGAAGAAAATTTCCACTAGAAAAAGATTCAGAGAAGTTTTTATTAAACAAAATTGATTTTCTGCACGTTTTACAGATCGTTTGAGGAAATTTAAAGATAAATTCAAACAAAAATTAGCAAACAGGATTTGAATTTCCTTTCATTTTCTTGGAGAAGAGAAAGAAAAAAAAAAGAAAGCATGAGCTTAGAACTTTTTTTTTTTTGAAATATATATATTACCAGAAAAATCACGACGAGACTGATCTTCTATGTCTTTGACTCAAGCGACACGAACAATCACGGGAAAACACGGTAAAGTGTTGAATATGAAGGACCTTGGTGCAGAGTTTGATAAATAGACAAAGATGTATACTTAATGTCTCTGTTGTTAAGGGGCCCCATACCTGTTAACTTAATTAAGGGCTGTGTGATGTTCTAAAATCAAAATCAACTTGAAAAATGGCAAATATTCTTGGACCACGTTGATTAAGATCATGATGCTTTACTAACAAAGTTACTTGAATGATAATAAGGTTAATGCTCTACTTAATCTACTAGCATAAAACGAATGAGTCTTTTCAACTTTTCATATGTTTTCTTTTGCGTTTAGTAATCAGCATTGATTGAATGGTGAAAAACATAATACCCTGTTTGTTTCATACATAATGCAATGCTGCTCCTGCCTTGTTGGTTTCATATAAAACGAATAAAGTATGCCATGGCATCTATATATTACCATAAATATGCACATAAACTTTCTGTTTGTAAAAAAAAATGTTTTGCTATTAATAATTCAAGAATATGACAAAAATATGAAATGCAGAAATATAAAAGGTTGTTTTCAAACTATATTTTAGAAAATTTGATAACGAAATTTATTCTTTTATGTAAGAATGCGTATAAATAACACATATATAAACTGTTTCTCTCTTGTTTTTTTTATTTATTTGTAAAACAGAACTCTAGAAAATTAACCAACTGATGTTCTAACAAAAACTATTTGTACTAACATAGAAAATCTTTTACTTAAGAAAATAATTTAGGCTATTTGCTCGGTAAATTCATTTATCTTTTACTTGAGTCACTAAAAGTAACTGCGACCAAAACACAAAAGAAGAATCTGAATCTGGTAGAGTGTTGAATAGGTTAATGGACAATTTGAGTAACTGATTTTTTTTATCTATAAAATACAATTTAATATAACTAACATTTCTGTTGTCAACAAAAAACAAAAGAAAAGAATATCAGACCATATGAAAGTTCATGCATGTAACTGTGTTGAAAAATAAAAATGATAAAAAGTAGAATGATTTTTGAACAAAAAAAAAAAAAAAAAAAGTAGAATGATTCTTAAAATTAGTATAGTAGAAACAATTTTATAATGCTTTATATAATTCAACATTCTCTTTTTCTCATTCTTAATACTCTACATTATTTTTTTATTTCTTTCACCTGATTATTCAACATTCACTTTATTTTTAACTTGTACAACAGCTTTGTTTAATAAAATTTAACATCATATCCTACTATTTTATTTTTCTTTCTTTTATAATTTAACAACTACAAATGACTAACAATATTTATTGTAATTAACTTAAATAACTAAAATGATATAATTTTTAATAATTCATTTTATATTTATTTTTAATTCACTTTAGAAAATAATTCTAAAATTTTAATAGAAGAAATATAACGAAAATGATGTTTTCTTTTTTTTTATCCAACTTAATTGAGTCTATTCTCTATTTACAAAATATAAAAAAATTATTAATTTTGATATATATTTTGACGAAAAAAGTAAAAAAACTTTTTATTTTTGGAAAGAAGTTATTTGTTATTAAATAAATGAGTTTGAATAACTGAATGAAATAAAAAAATATAAATCTAGACAATCAATAAAAAAATATAAATCTAGACTATCAATAAAAATAAACACATGAATTCATGTAGATACACATCTAATACTTTTCCCAATCAAAAGTTAAACACATGACAAAGTGGACTCCTTTTTTCTTTTTTAAACAAATTGAATAAATTCAACTTGTGTGAATTCACGTAATTATCCTTCCAAGTTCAACATCATTGCTGCATCAATTTCACCAATTGAATTATTGATTCAACTACTCAGTCATTGATGGTCAAATGCAAAGAGTAAGCTTCCATGTTGGCTTCGGTAGGAAATAAAAAAGTATAATGTGGAATCAATGCACTTACGTAAATAGGTACATAAACTTTCAGTCAATAAAACAAACATTTGCTGTTTATGGTTCAAAAATTACTATGAATAATTGACATGTTATGCATTAATAAAAGTTGTTCTCACACTTAAGGAAAAATGGCATATAGCAAGCTTTTGGCACATAGCTACTTTATTAGTGAATACAAAATGAATTTTGTGGAAGTTTTTTAAAAATTTCTTAAAACTCTCTAAGTTACATACAAAGCCCTGCCAAATTGATGGGCCTTAAGCAATGCCTAAAGAATTAAAAGTTTTCTCTTAATAGAGAGTAGAGAGAAAGAGACTATTCTGATCTTCAATTTTCTTTGCCTTGCTTACCACGTTTCCTCCTTCACCAGTATAAACCACAACATCAGCATCAAGTTCATCATTGTAACCTTATCTTTGTGTGGCAGAGATGCATGTGGCAAGCTTAACCTTTCCCATTTTCATATAATAAAATCCCTGCACATCGTCTTGAAATGAAGACCCACAACAAAGAAAGCTAGGGTTTTGTACTGTAACTCGTCAGCCCAACGTTGATTCAAGGAACCAATCCGATTCTCTTCACTGTGTTCACTTGTTTCCTCATTTTCTCTAACATAGCTTGTCTTTGATGCCTATTCTAGCTTAGCATTATGCATTTGGTATCATGATTTTATTAAATATGTTCTCATGATGATTCCCATCTTCTACTTAATAAGAGAACAATGAAACCACCCAACAAAAATATTTTCATAAGGAACCGAAACTTTCTTGTTCTTGGAGTTTAGCAAGAACAAGAAGACAGTATATGTATCAATAAGACGCCAAAAAGATCCCTTACATAAAATCCTTTATATAATATATATCTGCAGATTGAAAATCTCATTTGGCCACAATTTCTCAGAGAAACCTTAAGAGTAAAGAGTTTTCTCTTCAATCACTAGAGATAGATAGAGAGAGATCTTTAAGAAGTCTTAGTCTTTGTTCTGAGAAAACCACCAATGAGTTTGAGAAACTTTCATTTCTTTCATATCATGTGAAGAAGCTCTGCTTGAGGGTATGATCCATTCGACGGCACATCAAGAAGAAGATCCTGATCAGATATATCATTATCTTCATAGCTAAATGCCATAGATCACATAGCTCATATGGTTAAAGGAAGAGACACTGTTCTCTATCATCTCTTTGGTTTCGATTTGTTTTGATCTAATCTTCATCACTTCTTTGGGGCTCTTCATCACAGCCCTTGTCTCTGGAGAATGCAAAAACTCAAAATAATAAGAAAACAAAGATTTTCTTGCAGAAAGTAATGGAATGACATGATTCAGGGAATTTTATTGACCTGGGAAGTTTTGGTTTAGGCTTTCACAAGATCTTTCCATGGTTACTAGACTATGGTTATCTGATGGATTAGGGTTTGAGACCCTTGATGTTGTAGCAACAGAGTCTTCAATCCCTTTTCTCTGTTCCTGAGGCAATGATTTATGTGAACAAACGCTGCAAGTAAAGAAACTATTTGTTCAAGAAGAGTAATATGTCTAAAACCTTGAGCATGTGATAGCTTTCCAACAAATGGAATTTGTTAGGATCAGATAATGCAAGCTTTGCAAGAGTCTTGAAGTCTTCAAGTCTTGATCCAGAGGAAGAAGTAGATGATGACAATGTCTCAAAGACACCATCTGCAACTAGTTGCTGGAACAAGGAGAAGTTTTCTTTGAATTGAGGACACTCAAACATGCTTTCTGAGGCTGATAAAAAAAACAGAACATATAAGAACTTGAAGTAGCCACTAAAACAAATCTGTAAACACTGAAGTTGCATTGAGTTAGAACCTATCAGGAAGATCAACAGAGTCAACTTCATGAAGTAATTTCATCAGCTTTTGCTGTTCTTCCTTTGTGAATTTTTCTATGAACTCATCAAAGTTGAAAAACATCCTGAAGGAAGATGTTCCATGGTAAGACATTCAAAATGATCTTTGAAGAAACAAAACTGTTGGGGAGTTGCAAATGAATTTACCTTCAAATCTATGTTACAGAGTGGTAAACTATGTCTTCCCAGGACTTGAGATTTGGTCCTGTAATCAAAATATCATTAACGCTTGCTTAAATCATATTCTCTCAAAGCAATCATAGTCTTCAAGGCTTTCACAAGTTATATACCTCTTGGGTTGTTCCTGCTTTATAGCTTTTCCACCAAAGTTTAGAGATCTCTGGACTCTATTCATCACAAATTGAGCAGAATGTATTGATGAGGTCTTTCTACTCTCAACCAAGAGTGAGCTAGCTTCAGATTCCTCATCTCGAGCATCTGAGTGAGGATCTCTCAAAAGAATACTTCCATGTCCTATCGTCATTGGTGCTTCATTCTCATAAAGCAAGTCTTCTTTCTGAAGTACCAGAGAGACAAGAAGATTGTTGTTCTTGTAAGATACTATAGAGATCCTTTGTGAGCTTCTCAACAGAAGAAGCTGCCTTTGGACGCCCCACACATGTCCTCTTCTTAGCAGGAAAAGTCGTTTCCCAGGCATTAGATTGATCACAGCTCTCTGAGTTGGATACAACCGATCCTGAACTCGACCTGTTGCTAGCTTCTTCGTCTATAGCCTTCTTCTTGAAACCGTTGTTGAATTCATAGTTGGTTCTTTTAATTGTGAAGTTTTCTTGATATGGTTTCCTCTTTGGAATCTTTTTGTTCACAGACATTCCATTAATCATCATCATCCTTTGACCTCTATGATCTTCAATCTCAACACCTTCAGCACGAGCATGAAGGGGAGTGTAGTTTACTAATGATCCTTTCGTTCTCCATCTCGATCCACACGCATTGCACAACACTGGCTTCTCTGGTGGTCCGTTTCTCCATAGGGGAGTGCCTGTTTACACCATTTTTCACAATGATTAAACACTCAATTTGCAAAACAAACAAATGTCTCAATCATATTCAGGTTGTATCAGGCAAATCATCATAAGCAGAAAGAACAATGATCTTATCAAGACCAAACATTCTTATGATCTGAGTTCTGATTCAACACAACACAACTCAACATTTTAGAGACAAAGTAAAGATCCAAATTTGCCACAAAAAAAAGAACTATTGACTTGACTACACATTTGACACCATTACATAACATTCAAAGCTCAGCTAAAGAGTGATCAAAAACAGCAAAGGACACACAACGTGCTGTTAAGGTCACATAAACACAGACACAATCACACAACCATAACCATTTCATAAGATTCAATGTTTGTTCATGTTTGCATTATAAGTTGAATCAAGTCTTCAATAACAACATGTAACCAGCTCAAAGTTTGGACTTTTTATTTCCCAGGAATCAAAATCAGGACTTGGTGAGAAAACAAGAACTCACTTGTGACTCCACAGTGATAGCAAGGCCCTTGCTTCCCCATCTTTTTTCACAAGTTATTTAGATAGCTTATAGCTTATGGTCTAATACAACAACAAATATAAAAACTTAGTATTGAGAAGCTTCACTGCTAAGAAAAAAACCCAGAAAAGTCTTTTCTTCAACAGAAGCCAATAATAAACCTTCGTCTGGGAAAATTCGAGAAAATAAATAAAACTAGGAGGAATCTAACAAATGGCTGTGAAAAAGGGAAAGAGAGAGAAAGTGGTGAGGCTCTAGAGAGAGAGAGAGAGAGAGATGGTGTTTTTGTGTCTATGTAAAAATGGCTCTTTTTTGTATTATGAAGTTAATGTTTCAGCTTCCTCATCTTATATTATTGAGCTTTATTTAATTAAAAAACTTTAATGTATACTTGACTTACAGATTTTCAATTACTTAGTTATTAAACAGGACATTTTATAAGATTTATTCTTAGTTATTTAAAATGAAAGTTTTCATTTCATTGACAATTGTATAAATGGTTAAGTAGAAACATTTGGTTAAAATTAAAAATTGACATACCACATTTACTAATTTCAGCTTTTTTAAAAAGAAAAAATAGTGTTCAAACGCACCAAACACCATGAAACATGATGTATATAAGCTTTATCAAAAAATAAAAAATAAGTGAGCTCATCTCAATACTTTAATATTAAATAATAAATTTATAATATACAAAATTAACTAATTTTATTTATTGGTTTTAGTGTGGTTCTTTGCGTCTAAAAACGCTCCAAGTGCTATGAATGGAATATATATTTACAGTGAAGCCTTTTTATTTTATAAAATAAATAAATTAATTAAGATAATCTTCAATAATTTATAGAGAAACCTCTAAACGTTTTTAAAGTGACTATCCACAATAATTTCAAGATTCTAACACCTTTTTTTTCCATCTCATCATTTAATATGAATTCAACTATTATACATTATAATAATTTTTTTAATAAAAATAAATATCTTATTTTACTAATTTATAATTATTTTTCTAAGTTCAAATTAAATAAACATAATCTATATTTATAGAATCTATAATAATATTTTTTCTAAATATAAATAAATTATAATTTATAGTAAAATTATTAGTTTGATAATTGAGATAATATAAAAATATAAAAATTTATATAAAGTGATATTTGGTATCGGTGATCAACAATTTCTTTTTATTCAACATGTTAAATCTTTTAAACACTAAATAATCTACATCATCAAATTTCATTTTTGCAATAAATTTATTATTATTATTCAAATGTTAAATTTTTAATCAACACCTATATTGTAAATGACTTTACTGTTTTTTAGAGTTGACTATGGACTTTTTCTCTTTCTAATATTCAAACTAAAATTAATGTTTTGTATGGACAGCAGCTATAATAGTCATAGCAAATTAAATGTAGATGATAATGACTAAATGTTCTAAATACCAAAATTTCAGTTTTGTACATTTTTAAAAACTTTTATAATATTTTTTTGGTGAACTTTTACAGCAGAATATTCACAACATCATACTGAAAGATAAAAGATTAATTATCTGTTACGTTTTTCATATTTGCCAGTCTCATTTCTTTGATTTTCACTAGGTAAATATGCTCTAATTAAATGTTTTTCAAAACTTATTTGTTTTTCAACTTCAAGTGTTAAACCAAGGAATACAGAGTTAAAAGGGCGAAGAAGAAAAGATGGAATCAACAAGGTTAGTTCCTTTCACTTTTGAATTTTAAATTGTAAATATTGTTGTATATAATTGAAAAAGATAAGACTAGGTTATAAGGTTATGTTTTAACTTATTCTGAAATATGTGATGGCATGGCTTTGGTGAAATAATATTTACATTTATTAATAGATTTGAGAATATCAAACAAAATGGTATGTGAAGTCACCGGCCCGTAATGACGACGATCATGGACACAACTCTTTTCTGCACCGTTTGATTTGGTTAAAGTATTTGTAATGGTGGTCCCCACTTCTTTCGTTTCGTGAATGTGATTAGTGAGCTAATTTGGGTACATTACTCGTTGTCCACGCGTATTATACTATTTCCACTAAGTTTTTTTACTAAGTTAACTATTAGTATATACTCCCTCCGTTTCACTATAATAATGTTTAGAAAAAAACTTTATTTCATAAAGATATATTTTTTATATTTCTATAAAAATTTTGTAAAATTTCAAAAAAAATAATTGAGTTTATTGAATTGCCATTGGTCAAAAATCATTGAAAACTGAAAATTACAGAAATCGATACATTTAATATAGTGATTTAATGCGTTTTCTTAATATGTGTGAAAATTCTAAAAAATCTATTTTTATGAAACAGATGGAGTAGTTCTTTAGTTAAATATGCAATCATCCATGATCAATATCCACATAATTTTGAGGTTTGGTGGAAATTATAACATGTCACGGTAAGATGTATAAAATTTTAGGATTTTTTGTTAAGAACATTTAGGATTTTCGTTTCGAGGAAAAAACATATTGTAGAAACCAGTGATAATTGTTACGTAACTCCAAAAATAATGCAGAGTCTCAATCATGTAATAATACTTTATATCTTCAAGAGAGATGTAAGGAAACAATATAATTATTTCAGTACAGCGTCTAATGATCTTGTAATCGCAATAAGACTTGGGGGGTGATTGGTTGAATTGTACCTTTAAATTATGTGAATTTAATTTGTAGATATTTTTTGATATACGTGTATCAATTTTAGCTATAAAACTTAAATGTAAAAATAAAGATATTAGGAATATGCTTTTACAGCCATATATTTTTTCTAAATCACAAAAGACATTGCTTTAGTAAATAAAAGGTTTATAGACAGTTTTATTTTTATCTCTTACTTTAAAAATTGACTTAAAGTATAATTACTAATTTTAAAGGTTGTATAGAAAATTAAAGTTAAAGTATATATATACAATCCAACCAAATACTTCGTATATATGAGATAATTTCGTAAATGATATGATATTTTAACTAAGTAAATTATAACCTGCCTAAATTATATTAATAAAATAAAATATATAAATAAAAAGAAAAATAGTTTCACATAACTTTAAATATTTTTGTTCTAAAATAACACATAGGAAAAAATTCAGAATATCATTAGTTAAGTTAAAAATCTATTCATCTATATTTAAATTAGATTTAGTGATTAGAGTTTAGTATTTAAAATGAAATTAATGTAAAACATATGATTTAGAGTAATTAATAATTTTAACTGTTAACTAGTGTTATTTTTGAAAGTTTAATATACCATTTTATTATGATTTTTTAATTAACCAGTAAGTCTAAATTCGTAGACCCAACTAATCTCCTGAGCTGCGTCGGTAATACCGTCAAAGGACATAAACCGGTCCTACTCACACGAATTACCAATTTAGATAATAAATTTAAGTTCAGAATACTTAGCATCTTATCGATTCTTGTACCAACTAACCACATCCGCGTAGTTCATTTTCATTATGACTTTTATTAGTGATATCTGAGAGATTTGTTCTGTAAAAATTCTTGCACGCTGGTTTATACTTTCTATGTTAAAATATTTCATTTATTATTTATATATACATATATACTAACACTTACTTGCTTTTATTTTACTTTACTAACACTTAATTTATTTACAAATATTTTAGAGAATTTGCCAAATATTATTTAAAACTTAATTTTAATCCCAAAAGTATATCAAAACTTGAATCAAATGAAAATGTAACCCAAAATGTTAGTGAAATTACCACCAATCTTTTATGATTAAACAAAAACCAGAATTAACTTTTATAAATATAACTCCGTAAAGTTTTTTGAGGTCTTCTATTAGAAAACTTACTTGAAAATCTTTTGAATCGAAGATATTTACACATTCTTCATCTTCCTTTCAAAGGCTGCAAAAAAATGTAATGTTTCTCATTCTAAAACTTTTTAATCTCTCTATAATCTCTTTAAACTTAAAACACCAAACTTTATATCAATTTCTCATTTTTATCGCATGTCATCCTTACTGATTTATTTTGTTTTGGCATGTTTTTATTACATGGTTTTCGTCTTCCACTCCTTTAAAGATAGAACTATAAATCATATTATTTTTTCATTTGTAACTTCTTGTTGCTTAAAGCTTTTATCTTTTGAATTTTTTTTGTTGTTTTAAGTTTTTACCTTATTTTTGAAGCTTTTCAATGTTGTGAAGCCATTTGAATGTTTTTGGATATGCATGTTTTTCATATTTGAGACAGACTTGGAAGATTTTGAGGGAAGTCTTCTAAAATTTAATGCACTAAAAGATTTCCAAGAAGTCTTCTTCTATATCTCTTCTTTCATAACAGATCTAAGCGTTTTGGTAAGTCTCCATGGCAGAGTTTGAGTAAGTCTCTCGTTGCTTAAAACTCTTACCTTTTCCAAACTAAAACTCTTCAACCTCTTTAAGTCTCTTAGAACTAGAAAACACCAAACTTTATATCAAATTGTTATTTTTGTCTCATGTCTTTCTCATTAATTTATCTTATTTTACAAGTTTTTTATTACATGGTTTTCATCTTCTACTACAAGAAGTCTTATGCCCGAGTTTTCTCCCAAGTCAAGTGGAGTCATGTCAAGTGGAGGACAAGCTTGTTTAGTGGAGGAATGATCTGTAATAATTTTGTTTATGATCTATTTTGTGATTTGTAGGTGTGCTCTTTTAATTTTATTTTATTTTTGTAAATTTAAAGAGATATTCATGAAAATAAATTGATAAATATGTTCATGTTTACAATATTATTTATCAAAAGTAGTTTGATATTATTGAAGTTACTGATATAATTTCAATAGCAAAACACAATAACACAAAACTTAGTTAAATTTATTACAACTATGGGAGACAAGTTCTCAAGAAAATTTAGCCAAATTCACAAAATATCAAACATTACATATATGCAAACATATAACAGTTTCACTAGAAGTGTTTGGAAGATTTTTGGGATTCGAAAGACTTCTCAGAAGACTTTCCTATAAGTCATTTAGAAAAAGTCAAATTTATGACATAATCTGTTCAATTGTAAAATTAACTTGTTTATCCTAAGCGACTTACAAGAAAGTCTTTTATGGTATTTTCGAGATTTTTTGTTAACAAAAAAAAACTAGAAAATTCCAGAGAATTCGTCTCTAGAAAACACACATAAAGTCAATTGCAAAAGTAACATATGCATTGACCAGAAGACTTCCGTATAAGTTTTTCACGACCAGAATACTTACACGGAAGTCTTCTGACAAACATATCTGGAAAACAAAAGTCAATTTCATACTTTTAACGAATGAGATAAACTTTATTAGATTTTCTTTGCACACAAAATTTTACCACAAAACAAATCCACTTGTTAATGATCAAGAATCATGAGTTTCAACCTTACAAAGTTTAGAATCACAATCTTAGATTTTTAGATGAATATAGAGAGAAAGTGAAAGAAATGTATTTTAAAGCATAAAAATGAGATAGGAGAATTGAAAATCGATTTTAAATGTATTAAGAACTTTAAATTGATTGTCCATGGTGATTGGTTTATTATTGGCAATGACAAATATTGTAAATATTTGTTGAAGATAAAATATTCATTTTTGAAAAAAAATACTGGTATTTCGAAGAATAATTCAAATTTTAGGGTGAACATGACAAATAAAAATTCTAAAAAATTCATAGATTATTTGTGTTTGACAAATAAAAATTCTAAAAAATTCATAGATTATTTGTGTTTGATTGAATTTTATGTCATATTTGCAAAAAAGGAAAACAATGTTTTATATTAATAGATTGCACGTTGATACGCTATCATAAAAATTAGGCCTGGGCATCCGGGTCCTCGGGTCGGGTTCGGGTCGGGTCCTGTCGGGTCCGGGTCCTTCGGGTCCTAAAAATTTAGACCCATATAGGTACTTGTAATTTTTCGGATCGGTTCCGGGTCGGATCTTGTCAGGTCCGGGTCGTTCGGGTCTATAATTTCAATACATGTAAAATACCCGTAATTTTTTGGGTCCATATCGGGTCCAGATCGAGTTCGGGTATTTAGAATCTGAAAAATACATGGCATACCCAAACTCACTCAAATTTAATTAATATTTGTCATATATATCTAAATATTTATAAAATAGCTTAAATTAAACTATTAATAATTAACATAAATCATTTTAAACTCTAAATTTTATATTTTAGAGCTTCATATTACTTAAAAATGTTACAAAATAATAATAAATATTGTTAATAAAAGAAATTTCAACTAAATAAAATATATATATATATATATATATATATATATATATCTAAAACATAACACAAAATATACATTTTTTAAAGTCGGGTACAAATCGGTTATTGTCGGGTCGGGTTTATTCGGATCGGTTCTATTCGGGTTCGGGTCTATTCGGGTCGGTTCTCTTCGGGTCCGGGTCTATTCGGGTAAAAGAAATTTAGACCCAAAAAGTACTTGTAAACTTTCGGTTCAGGTTCGGGTCAGGTATTTTCGGACCGGATCCGAGTCGGGTCTTCGGGTCGAGGTTAGAATGCCCAGGCCTAATAAAAATGTACATGACAATCTAAATGTCGACATTCCTTAGCTGGATTCATGAGTCTGATGATTTATCCTTTTATAAATTTGATTTTTTCTATCTTCGTATTTCAATATACATGATGTCTATATAAGGAAATAACATGTTACGAGTATAGGTCTTCCTATTATATTTCAAAGGAAATATGAGGCAAAAATTATTTATATTTGTACAATTTATCTATATCTATCAATCTATATATCATTTTATTGAAATTACAGAATAGTAAAGGGATGGTAAGAAACTCGTGACCGTAATTGGAGTGGGTGCTAATTAATTTTAAGAATTTTTTGATGGAATAATGTAATAATCATAGAATCGGACGGTGGAGATCAGGCGTCGGAACAAATGGGTGAGATAAGGTTAAAAATACAAAAGGTAATGCACGAGTAGTGCTTCAATAAAAACAAAGTATACCAAATACTAACCAGCATACAATTCACGTTCATAGTAATAAAACACAACCACTACCACACAAAATGACAACAATTAAACAAAAAAGTTCGACTTAAATAATAGGTCTGAACTCTTGTTCTTTCTATCCGAATAAATATATTCCAAGAGTTAATAACTAAAATCCAATAACAATTTGGGTATTTCATTTACTTTTCTCTCCAACTAGAAAAAGCATTACTTATCACTTATTATCAATCAATCGTGAGTAGTTTCGTTTAATCGTATGAAATTCATCTGAACTCCCATTTGAATGCCTACCTTTTTTAATTCTTAGTAATCTAGCTAATGTGATTTAAGCTAATCAGCAAAAGAAAAATCCTTTAAATTGTCCATCCAACTATCTAAGTGCATGACTATGAAAGCTTAGGAAAAGAACAAAACCAAGTCCATAAGCGTCTTAAGCAAGTGCAATGTCTATCCATAAACAAATTCTTACCGGCGCCTAGATTAATTTTAAAAAGCTTAATATTCTAGAAGTTTAAAGCATTCATTGTGACCAACTCTATATTGGTATAGATAATGACTTATCTCATATAGTCATTATCCTAAACCTTTGTGTAGTTATCTTTGTGTAGATATCTTTATGTTTAGACTTATCTACACATCAACTCTTGTATATATACGAATGTAAAGCATCAATGAAAATCATCAGTTTACATTAAACCTATATGGTATCAGAGCTTCTGATCTAAACCAAAATTTTTCTCTTCCCCCTCGTTTCTATTCTTCTCAAAATAATGGCTACAGAAACCTCAAAAACAGCCGAATCTGCTCCTGTTTTCAATATCTCTAAAAGTACCCTTATCTCTCTCAACATGTCAAACATCACAAAACTCACCTCTACAAACTACATCACATGGCGTCTACAAATTCAATCTCTTCTTGAAGCACATGAGCTACATTGCTTTATTATCGATGATACTCAAATTCCTGATGCAACAATTCTCAATGATGCTGGTGTCTCTGAACCAAATCCGTCCTTTGCTGCTTGGACTCGTCAAGACAAGATGTTGTATAGTGCACTAATTGGTTCTCTTACGATCGCGATTCAACCAATTGTTGCACGAGCAACAACTTCCCGTGAAGTCTGGGATATCCTGTACCGCACGTATGGCAAACCTTCCAGAGCACACATCAAACAATTGCGTCAACAACTGAAACAAATCACCAAAGGAACCAAAACTATCAATGAATACATGCGACTTATCATTGATAAAGCCGACAAACTGGCCTTACTTGGAGCTCCGTTTGATCATGAAGATCTTCTTGATGCTATCACCGAAGGTCTTGGTGAAGATTACCGTGCCATTGTTGACATGGTTAATGGACGAGATGTACCGATCACAACTGATGAGCTACATGAAAAGCTGATCAATCGTGAAAACACATTGAATATCACCAATACTGAGCCTTCTCTTCCAGTCACAGCTAATGCAACACAGGTGCGTCCTCAGCATCAACAATCGAATCCTCGTGGTGGTTCCTTCTCAGCTCGTGGTGGTTTCCGGTCACCACGTCCTTATCTTGGAAAGTGCCAAATATGTGGAGTTCAAGGCCATGGTGCTAGACGATGTCCTCAATTCCAACAACCACACCAATATCAACAAGGACAACCTCAGTCTCATTCAAGTATGCAGACGGCTCCACCGTTTCGAGGCCAATCACCGTGGCTTGCACCCCATCTTCCTCTCCCAACACCGCAGTGGCCACAACAAGCTCATCATGTCACCATGAACTCTCCGTACTATGCTCCTTGGTTGCTCGATAGTGGTGCTTCTCACCACATTGCAAGTGACCTCAGCAATCTCTCATTACACTCACAGTACAATGGTGGTGAAAGTGTGGTGATTGGGAATGGTACAAATCTTCCTATAACACATACGGGTTCCACAACTCTTCCCTCATATACTCGTCCTCTTAAGCTCAATAATGTTCTTTGTGTACCGAATATGAAAAAGAAGCTTATCTCGGTTAACAAATTATGCAAGACTAACAATGTTATGGTGCAACTTTGTCCCTTTGACTTTCAGGTGAAGGATCTGCACACGGGGACAACGTTACTAACCGGCAAAGCCAATGACGGACTGTACGAGTGGCCGATGACTCCTTCTTCATCACTAAACACCCCATCTGCTTTTCTTTGTTCTAAGTCCTCTGTTTGGATTGGCATGCACGTCTAAGCCATCCAAATATTCAAACTTTACGCACTATGATTTCACGTTTTTCTTTGCCTCTATCTTCTTCTGATTTGTTATCTTTGAAATGCAATTCGTGTTTAATAACTAAGAGCCATAAACTTCCTTTCTCCGTTTCTTCTATTACTTCTAAAGCTCCACTTGAAGTTCTTTTTTCTGATGTATGGACCTCACCGGTTCTATCTATTGACGGGTACAAGTATTTTGTCATTTTTGTTGATCACTTTACCCGTTATATTTGGTTTTATCCTTTGAAAACAAAATCTCAGGTTGCCACAGTTTTTCCTCTCTTCAAAGCATTAGTTGAAAACAGATTTAAAACAAAGATTACAACTCTGTTTTCGGATAATGGAGGAGAGTTTATTGCCTTAAAAAGCTTTCTTTCTTCTCATGGCATCTCTCATCTAACCACTCCTCCACACACCCCAGAACACAATGGCATAGCAGAACGACGCAACAGGCACATCGTGGAAACCGGGATGGCTCTCCTCACACACGCAAAGATTCCAGCCACATACTGGTCCTACGCGTTCTCAGCCGCAGTCTACTTAATCAATCGCCTCACAACACCGACGTTAAACAATACTTCTCCCTACAACAAGCTATTCAAAATGGAGCCTAACTATCTCAAGCTCAGAACCTTCGGCTGCCTCTGCTATCCATGGGCTAAAACCTTATGGTCAAAACAAGTTCAGTCCCAAATCTGCGCCATGTGTGTTCTTGGGTTACTCTCTTACACAGAGTGCTTTCTTGTGCCTTGACGTTGCTCACTCTCGAGTTTATGTCTCAAGACATGTGGAGTTTAATGAGTTGGTATTTCCTTTTTCCTCTCTCTCATCAAATACTCCTCTTGATTCAATATCTTTATCATCTTCTTCTTCTGATACTTCAACTGCCACTTTAGTTCCTGTTTTTAATCGGCCACATGTACAAGCGTTAGATCCGTGTCCAGCTCCTTCTCCTGCAAACGTCTCACCACCTGCTACACCAACTCAACAACAGTCTCCACAACCGGTCATTGCTGATGCCACACCTCAACATACGGAGACTCCTGAGCAACAACCACTACCAAATACTCACAACATGGTCACTCGTGGCAAGAACAACATTCACAAACCCAACCCACGATATGGTCTCACTGCAGTCCTCACTGAAGTGGAGCCTGAGTCCCATGTTCAAGCATTAAAAGATGAAAAGTGGCGTCGCTCTATGAGTGATGAATATGATGCTTTTATTCGCAATGACTCTTTTGACTTGGTTGACAGGTCTGAAGCTTCTAATATTGTTGGCTCTAAATGGGTTTACAGAATCAAAAGATGGCCTGATGGAACTCCTAGATGTCACAAATCACGGCTGGTCGCCAAAGGCTATCACCAACGCCCTGGAGTAGACTACCATGAAACATTTAGTCCTGTGATCAAACATGTAACCATCAGAGTCGTCATTGGTACTGCTGTCTCTCGGAACTGGCCTTTGATGCAGCTCGATGTTAACAATGCCTTCCTCCAAGGACCTCTTGACGAGGAAGTCTATATGCTGCAACCACCAGGACTCATTGACAAAGATAAACCCAACCACGTCCTCAAACTCAAAAAGGCAGTCTATGGTCTTAAGCAAGCCCCTCGTGCTTGGTACAACGCACTCAAAGATTGTCTGCTTCAATTCGGCTTCAAGAACTCACTTGCTGATACTTCTCTGTTTATCCTACGCACACCGACTTATGTCATCTACATTCTCATCTATGTCGATGACATTATCATCACGGCTCCTCTGCTACAGAAATTAGACGCACCACCGATCTTCTTGCCTCCAAGTTTTCTCTCAAAGACCTTGGCGAACTCTCATATTTCTTGGGAATGGAAGCAACAAGAACATTGTCTGGCCTATATCTCACTCAGACGAAGTACATCACAGATCTTCTCCAGCGTGCAAAGATGGCTAATGCAAAACCAGTAGCAACGCCGATGTCCTCTACAGAACCTCTCACTTTGAAGTCTGGTGACAAACTTGCAGACCCGTCTGAGTATCGAACAATCATTGGGAGCCTGCAATATCTTGGTCTCACAAGACCTGACATAGCATTCTCTGTCAATAGGTTGTCTCAATACATGCACCAACCTACTACAACACACTGGGAAGCCGCAAAGCGAATCCTTCGGTATCTTGCAGGAACAACAGACAAAGGAATCTTCTTCTCAGCCTCATCTTCGTCTTCTCTTCACGCTTACACCGATGCAGATTGGGCAGGAGACAAAGATGATTATGTCTCTACAGGAGCTTATATTGTCTACTTCGGGAAGCATCCCATTTCGTGGTCTGCACGCAAGCAAGGGAGTGTCTCAAGATCGTCCACTGAAGCTGAATATCGTGCGGTTTCAGATGCTGCAGCTGAGGTTCAATGGATCACTAATCTTATGACTGAACTTGGCCTTCGTTCATCTATCACTCCAACTATATATTGTGACAACATTGGTGCCACTTACCTAGCTGCGAATCCTGTTTTTCACTCCCGAATAAAGCATTTGGCTCTGGACTATCACTTTGTCGAGAGCAGGTCCAACGCAAAGCATTACGAGTATCTCATGTTTGCTCCGCTGATCAGCTCGCCGATGCATTGACAAAGCCTCTACCACGGGGTCGCTTCATCAGCCTAATTTCCAAGATTGGACTCTGTAGCCGACGTCCATCTTGAGGGGGCATATTGGTATAGATAATGACTTATCTCATATAGTCATTATCCTAAACCTTTGTGTAGTTATCTTTGTGTAGATATCTTTATGTTTAGACTTATCTACACATCAACTCTTGTATATATACGAATGTAAAGCATCAATGAAAATCATCAGTTTACATTAAACCTATAACTCATAGTAGAAAAAAATCGAAGCATGGTCTTTACCGCCGTCCGTACATATGATCACATTTTAAACGGCTACACTAGTGGTACATTGAAAGCATGAACTATATAATACACATACAAAGTCAAGTCGATGAAAACTATAAGTGAATATTCCACGTAGTCCATGTCACCACAAAATATCTAAAAATTTCTAACATATCCGGCAACAAAAACATTATTCTGGGAAAGAAATTATCAGCCAAATGAACTCTTCGAAAACCACCGCTTTACTGCATTTAGCAGGGAAGAAATTACATAGATGGATGTCGGAGTGGGCCTAAGGCCCCTAAAGTAATACTTAGGCCGTAAAAAAAATCAAAGCCCATCGTAAACTCAAGAAAAAAGTCAAGACCAATATTGTAACTTTGTAACTTGTAACTTTGTGATAGGTATGGGCTTCCAGATATTGGTTAGGTTCAAATATTTTGGATATTAGGTAGTTCGGAGGTTAGAGAATCCATTTACTAGCTGATTTATTTTCGGTTTCGTTTAGTTCACGTAGTTTCATGTTCGATTCGGATAATAAAACTAAAAACCAGAAAATACCCAAAAAATCGGTTCTTATTTAGTTTCGGTTCCAATTTCGTTATTTCAAGTAATTTAAGTTATATATCAAGTATTTTGCGTAAAGTATCAAATAACTACTTTAAATATTTTGGATTACTTTAAATATTATGGATAAAAGTATCCAAATACTTTTGGATACTTCCAAGTAGTTCGAATACTTTATAATATATATATTTTTTTAATATATTTGATATTTTAATAAAATTTTAAATTAATATTATATATTTAGTTATGTTATATGTATATATAATTAATAATTTATATATTTAGATACCCGTTCGATTCTCTGTTCAGTTTCAATTCGGTTTGATTATTTTAATATAAAATCATTCTGATATTTGAAAAGTTCAGTCCAATTCTATTTTTTTTGGCCCAAGAGAAAAAGCATTATCCTCTGCGAGAATAGGTGGATAAACGCCGAAGAATACATTATCCTCTTAATATCTATAAATAAGTATGTATAACTTAATTGATTAAACAACCATCATAAAACAGCAAAACTATTTAAAACATCATCTATTATAAAATAGAGGAAGTAATATTTTGTTCAACTACAGTGTACCAATACTCTTGATAAGTAAACTACATTATTCCAGTTCAGTCGTTTTGTTCTTTAAATGGCTAAACACGTTAGATTAAACTCTAAACTTCTTTTTTTTTGTTGGATCTTGTGGTCAATCAATGGACAATAATCATTTACCTCCATCTGCCATGAGTCACTTGCACAAATCCAGCCACAGGGTATGGTTACAGCCACTGTCATTGCTATAACGAATAGCACCGAGCATTTACCTCCATCTGCTTTCGTTACACATGCGACTCTGGTTACTTGGACTGTTCTATGACATGACAGGTTTAGGCATTGAGAACTAGAGATATCCCGATCTATTTGTGGTTTCTGTTAACAAATAAACACAAGTTCACATCATTTTTGATCGGCAAAGGCTATTACTTTGGCAAACTAGTGGATAAACCTATAACATAGCATATCGTTAGATCACATTTTTTCGAACAATGTATATCTTCGTTTGGGACCACACGTTCGGTCTACGCACATTCCTTACAGAAATAGAGGAGATAGTTCGGAACCTTACCAAAGGCGAGTTAACAAAACTTACCGAACACGTGACTCCATCCATCCATACAGCCAGTTATGCTAATAAGATTTTAACAACTCACACCTCCACAAAGAACTTCTATATTTTCATATACACCTTCCCTGAAGATGTATGGTGCAGACGAAGCTGAAGTAGTTCATGAAGCACGACATGAACTACTGGATGAAACGCGGAGTCGAGAGCTGAGCAAGAAAAGGAAGGAGCCTTTAGTAAAGATGTGTAGATATTTATCAAGGCGTGGGCGTTAAGAAAAAGGAGTGAAGAATAAGCAACCGATGAAGAAAAGAAGAAGGTTGTCTTATTCGCTGAAACAGAAAATGGAAAGTTTCCATTGGGTAGCTTTAGGGCTTTCTCTCTAGGTATAAAGAGAGAGTCGACTGGGTTGTAGTCGGCTAACACACTAGGTGATACTCTAGCAAGAAAGAGTCTTGTGAAACCGAGCAAGGTAGGCAAGACACTTGGAGAGTTAGAAGCAATTCATCGACTAGGGTAAGTCGTGAATTGATTAGGCTAGTTAACAAGTCAAGTTGTTCTTGAGCTTTGTTTAGAATTGCTTTTCAAAAGAACCTGTGTGTACTTTTAAAAGGATTTATCTAGTCGTATTTTCTTGGAAGAAATAACTCTTGGATTACTGTGTGTTCTAGTTTCTGTACTACTAATCTTGCGCTTTCAATTGGTATCAGAGCAGGTACTTGTGCTTTCTTTTCTTAAACAGGTAAAGATCCTGCGGAATGGACAACTTCAAAGAGTTGGTGGCGCACTCCAAGGTGGTCTTGGAAGTAGGAAACTATGGGTTCTGGAAAGCCAGAATGAAGGCAACGATCAAAGGGATTGATCCACTTGCATGGAAGGCAGTTGAGTCTGGGTGGAACCATCCTGTTGCAAGAGGTGAAGATGGTAAAGATGTACCAAAACCCGAAGAACTGTGGACTGAGGATGAGAACAAGTTTGCCAAGTTCAATGCAAGAGCACTCACGGCCATCCACTGCAGTGTTGCGAGGAAACAGTTTGAGTTGATTCAGGGATGTGAGTCAGCAAAAGAAGCATGGGATATTCTTCAGAAGCATTTTGAAGGAACTACGAAGGTGTTAAGCTCGAGAAGAGACATGCTGGATACTAGGTTTGAAGATCTGAAGATGGACGAGAATGAATCAATTGCTGATTTCAGTTCCAAGCTAAGCTCATTGTCCCAAGAAGCACTCACACTCGGAAAAAAATACAAAGAGAAGAAATTGGTGAAGAAGTTCTTGAGGTGTCTTCCTGAAAGGTTCAGAGGTCACAAATCAGCCATGGAAGTGGCTCTCGACACTAATGACATAAGCTTCGATGAGGTAGTAGGTATGATGCAAGCTCATGAGATGGAGTTAGACAGTGGAAAGAAGGTTAAGGGAATTGCACTAGTGTCTGTTGAAAAGGATGAAGCAGGTGATGATCCATTAAGTTTACTTGTGAGGAGATTTGATAGAGCACTCAGAAAAGTGGAACAAGGACAATCCTACAAGAAATTCGGTTCAAAATCCAAATCTGCTGAAGCTGAGAAGAATGTCAAGAAGTCAGACATGAAGTGTTATGAGTGTAAGGGATATGGCCATGTGCGAGCTGATTGCCCCACAGTAAAAAGAAGAGAGTTTCAATGCTTTGGATGCAAAGGGTTTGGCCATACTCAAGCTGAATGCGAGACAGACAGCAAGAGGAAGAAAGAGAAATCGTTGATTGGAATCGACGACAGCGACTCCGACAGCGATAGTGAAGAAGAGCTGAACAACTTTGTGGCATTCTTGGGCATCACAGAATTTGAGTCTGACTCAGAAAATGAGAGTGAATCAGAGAAAGAACTAACTGAGAGCTATCGAGAAATTCGCGAGACAGTACTGAGACTTGGAGCTGAGAATCGAGCACTTCAGAAAGCTAAGGAAAGTCTTGAGGCAGAATTAAAAAGGTTGGTCTGGAACTCCAACAGGAAACTGAGCTAGCCAAAGAGAGTGTGAATCTGATGAAAGAGAAGCTAGTTCTTGCCAAACAAGCAGAAGATCTCAGACAGGAAGTGATGACTGAGAAGAAAAATGCCATGGAACTACAATCGGAGTTAGATCAGCAATACAAGAAGATCAAGATGCTAACGGGCACTAAGCAGCTGGACAAGATTTTGTCTCAAGGCAGAATAGAGAATTCTCACATGGGACTGGGATACACTGGAAGATCAAGTAACACCACAGGCATGACCAGTTTTGTGTCTGGAGGGTTTGTTCGCACTAAGGAAACTGAGACAAGAAGTCCATCAAGACAAACGGCTGGATGCCATTCTTGTGGCAGGTTGGGTCATTACAAAAGGTTTTGTCAGAAGCATCTCGAGAAGATCAGACAATTGTGGAATCAACGGAAGTTCTGGAGAGTTGGGAACACAAGTCAAGTATGGATGAGGAAGTCAGACTTGTACTCTTCGAGTACTACAGGATCTGGCTTACGCTGTAGCATGGCCCTGGTTACGGAGGAGGATGATGCAGAAGAGCCATGGTACTTTGATAGTGGTTGCTCAAGGCACATGACCGGGAATGCTGAGTACCTAGATAACTTGAAAAAGGTGAAAGGTGGAAAGGTCACGTTTGGAGATGGAGGACAAGGATTCATCAAAGGGAAAGGTGCTACAAGCGATACTGAATTACCTAAGCTGGTGAACGTATACTTTGTCAAAGGTCTGAAGGCTAACTTGATCAGCGTAAGTCAACTATGTGATGAAGGACTCTCAGTGCTATTCACAGCTACAGAATGTCGAGCCATCAACAAGCATGGGGTAACAGTTCTACAAGGGATAAGGGCTGGCAACAACTGCTACATGTGGGAAAAGAAGACTAAGTGCACGAATGCCTTCAATGCTCAGTCCTCACAAGACAATGTTGAACTCTGGCATCAACGTCTAGGCCACATGAATCTGCGTAACATGGCAACCCTAGTCAACAAGAATATGATTCGTGGAGTACCTCAGCTTCGAATAAAAGAGAAGATCGTGTGTGGAGCTTGTAATCAAGGGAAACAAGTAAAGGTACAACACAAGAAGGTCCCGGATGTACAAACCTTGGCCCCCTTGGATCTAGTTCACATGGATCTAATGGGACCAATGCAAATCGACAGTATTGGAGGAAAGAAGTATGTGTTTGTACTAGTTGATGACTTCACAAGATTCACATGGGTCAGATTCATCAGAGAGAAGTCAGAAACAGTGGAAAGCTTCAAGATTTGGGCGCTACAGTTGATCAATGAGAAAGGAGGAATCAAGAAGATACGCAGTGATCATGGAGGAGAGTTTCAGAATGAACTAATGATGAAATTTTGTGAGATGAAAGGAATAGCTCATCAGTTCTCAGCTCCCAGGACACCACAACAAAACGGTGTAGTAGAGCGAAAGAATAGGACATTGCAAGAGATGGGCAGGGCGATGATACATGGTAACAAGATACCTCAAAGGTTTTGGGCTGAGGCACTGAGTACTGCATGTTACATCATCAATAGGGTGTATGTGAGAAAAGGGACCACGAAAACTCCTTATGAAATGTGGACTGGTAAAACACCTAATCTTGGTTATTTTCATGTTTTTGGGTGCAGGTGCTATATCTTGAACGACAAGGACTACCTAGGAAAGTTTGATTCAAGAAGCGATGAGGGCATCTTCCTTGGCTATTCAGGAACTAGTACAGCATACCGAGTGTTCAACAAGCGATCTGCCATGGTTATGGAGTCAGTGAATGTGGTATTTGATGACTTGTCGGTGATCAGTTGGGATGACAATGAATCTGATGAAGAGACAGAGACATCAGAGATCAGAACGAGGGAAGAAGTACCTGAGATCACTGAATCAGAAGGTGCTGCACCAACTGAAGTACTCCAGCAAGTACATCGTAACCATTCTGCTGATGATGTGATTGGCGGGTTAGATGAGGGGCGAAAGACTCGGGCAAGGTGATAAACTTCCGAGAGATGGTCCAGTTTGCGTGCTTTGTATCTTCCATTGAACCAAAGACACACAATGATGCACTACGTGACGAATACTGGATTGTGTCAATGGAGGAGGAACTGGAGCAGTTCGTAAGGAATGATGTGTGGGAACTTGTGCCCAGACCAGAAGGAGTAAATGTCGTGGGAACCAGATGGATCTTCAAGAATAAGACTGATGAGTATGGAGAAGTGGTTCGGAATAAAGCGCGATTGGTGGCACAAGGGTACTCACAGGTTGAAGGAGTAGACTTTGAAGAAACATTTGCACCAGTGGCTCGTCTTGAGTCCATCAGGCTTTTCTTAGGAATGGCTTGCATCCTGAACTTCAAGGTATACCAGATGGATGTAAAGAGTGCGTTCTTGAATGGGATTCTGCAAGAGGAGGTCTATGTGGAGCAGCCAAAGGGGTTTGAAGATCACACTCATCCGCAACATGTCTACAAGCTGAAGAAAGCGTTGTATGGTCTCAAGCAGGCACCTCGAGCATGGTATGAGCGCCTTACAAGCTTCCTAGTAGAAGGAGGATACATCAGGGGAAGTGTAGACAAGACATTGTTCTTTATGGAGAAAGATAAGAACATCATCATTGTTCAGATCTACGTGGATGACATTATCTTTGGAAGTACTTCACAGTCAATGGTGGATGAATTCGTGAAGAGTATGACTGATGAATTCGAGATGAGTATGTGTGGAGAGCTGAAGTATTTCTTGGGGCTTCAAGTAACTCAGTCCGAGAAAGGGGTGTTCATCTCACAGAGTGCCTATGCCAACAATCTAGTTAAGAGATTCGGACTGGAAAACAGCAAAGTCGCACGCACGCCAATGAGTACTTCAGTAAAACTTGCACGAGATGAGGCTGGTGAAGATGTTGATCCAACTTGTACAGAGGGATGATTGGAAGTCTACTTTATCTGACAGCCAGTAGACCAGATCTATCTTTCAGCGTGGGAGTATGTGCAAGATACCAAGCTAAACCAAAGGTGTCACATTTAAATGCAGTCAAGAGGATCGTGAAGTATGTCAAGGGAACTGAAAGCCTTGGAATACAATTCGTCAAGAACTCCAACAAGAACCTGGTAGGATATTGTGATGCTGACTGGGCAGGATGTGCTGATGATAGGAAGAGTACAAGTGGAGGATGTTTCTTTTTGGGTCACAATCTCATATCATGGATGAGCAAGAAGCAGAATTCTGTGTCACTATCTACTGCAGAGGCTGAATACATCGCCATGGGAAGCTGTTGTACACAATTGATTTGGATGAAACAAATGTCAGCTGACTACGGAATGACGTCTGGACCCTTTCTGGTACACTGTGACAACAAGAGTGCAATTGATATCTCAAGGAATCCAGTCCAGCATTCTAGGACAAAGCACATTGACATACGACACCATTTCATCAGAGAATTGGTTGAAGATAATCAGGTAGTAATTGAGCATGTTGTTACTGATTTACAGTTGGCTGACATTTTTACAAAACCCCTTGATCTTAATCGCTTTATCACGCTAAGAAATGCCATTGGGGTATGTAACCTTGATTGTTGAGTCAAGTAGTGCAGGATCTGGTATAGGTGCTAGTTCAGGAGGTACACATGATTCAGATTATATTTGGCACTTGAGAACGCTGTGGAAAAGAGCTACCTGTTGTACCGTTGATCCTGCTGAGAGGTACAAGTTTTCACATGTGTGGATGATCATAATACCCTTAAAGAAGCAACATCGTCACCTCACAAGAAGGGTGAAAAAGCTCAAAAGAGAGAAGAAACAACAAAAAAAAAAAAAAGGATGGGAAGCACTCACACATGTGAATGAGGAAGTGAAAACCCACCAGGATTGATGAAGGTACAACGGTGTGAAAGCTAGCCATAAAAGACTTTTGAGTCCACCAGATCGTACAATCTAAAAGTCTCGTGTGTGCAGTCTGAACTAAGTGCTGAATCAGATCGAGCATGACATGCTCTAAAAGGTACAAAATCTTTTAAGATAAAATGAAAAACCTCATTCAGACTAAGGCCAATTGTGATCTGTGATATATGTTTAATTGCTATTCTGAGAGTCTAATGATACATTATTATCCGAGAATATGGTTGCTTAAGTCTAATGGGCTTGGATGAGGGAAATTAATTGTGCAGGTTACAAAAGGGAAAGTGAATCAGTACAGGGACCAGAGGTACAATTTCTAAAAGATGGTTGAGTTTCCCTCTTAGTGGAGATAGTGGGCAAAACCCTAAACAGTCCTATATACCTTCCACGATCTCACGTCTTCACTTCCAAATCAAAGAAACTGCTCAGCAATCTTCTCTCAGAAAATCCACCAGTATTCAAAGATGAAGAACACGAAGAAGTCGGCTGCAACATCTTCCTCAGCAAATCCACCAGTGCATGTCACCTCTGAGCCAGATCGGCTTCAACTTGCTGACGGAGAACCTGAATCACCTCCTCCTCTCAATAATCCGACAACCGCAACGGCTCTTCTTGAGGTCACCGAGGAGCTTGAGTCTTTTAATACGGCGAATGAGAAGACTCACTCGGAGGAAAGCGATGAGCTTCACGGTACATCTCACCACAAAGACCCGGCTCTTGAAACACTCCATGTACCTGTGACAGCGTCTACCCCAGAAGACACCATACCAAAATCACCACTCTCTCCTACTGCATCTGCCTCAGCAAGGACACACTCTGAATCTGGCTCTGAGGAGAAGGAAGTTGACCCAACGGAGAAGGAAGACCGGTCTCAGGATCCGGTGGATCTGACCTTGGCTGTTGACAACAAGGACAAGGATGCAGTGGAGGTGAGTTCGGCATCTGAAGGACCTCCACCCATCAAAGCAAGGGCTAAAAGAGTTCTACAAAGATTGGGTCTTCCAGCATCGAAGAAGATCAAGACCAAAGTGGACAATGCTCCTCCGTCGTCTCGAGATGTTGCGGATTCTTCCGATCTCCCCAAGGAAGTCACTGTCTCTGATCGTGTGAAGTCCAGGAAGAAGGGAGGTCATAGTGCTTCTGCCTCTACACCAGAGATTACGAAAAGGTATGATCAGTTTAAGGGCCGTAGTTTCATTGCTGAACGCAGTGTTGATGTAGAGGAACCAGATCAGTGGGGATATGTTGACATTATTAAAAAGGGAGGGATGGTGTCTACTGTGACATCTCTTGTGAGCTATGTAGAACAGGTGGTTGCTGAATTCTATGCGGCTCTGCCGAATGTTAAAGTGGAAGATGATACATGCATTGTTGAAGTACTAGTCCGAGGCCATGCGTATCAGTTCTCTGCTTCAGTCATCAACGAATACCTCAGTCTCTCACCATTGTCTGAGGAAGAAGCTGACCTAGAAGAGACCATGGATGCTGTCACAGTCACTGAACTAGCTGAGTTCTTGACTGAGAAGACCAAGAGAACATGGTCCAGCTTGACCACCACCGATCTCTCTCCTCGCTATGGCGCCTTAATGATCATTGCCGCACATAATTGGATTCCTTCCACTCACAAGACACATGTATCAGTTGACAGAGCCAAGCTGATTTACAAAATGGCACACGGTGTGAAAGTTGATTTGGGGAGCTTGATTTTCAAACAGATCATGAATCTCGGGGTAATTCAGCGCAATGACACTCGATGGCTGATTTTCCTCGTCTTATTATGGGAATTCTCCAGAAGCAGCACTTCCTTCAGTCAAAGAGTGGTGAGAAATCTGTTCGTCCTGTGGCCTACAAGAAGGATAAGCGAGTTGGTGAAAATTATGAGCTACTCAGGGCTAAGGTAAAGGGTAAGGGAAAGACAGTACCAACTGTGGAGGTACGCCCGCCTGCTCGCTCAACGCGTCATTCTCCTGCCCCCACACCACCAACCTCAAGTGGAAGGACTGGTCCTCGAAGGGTCTCCGTGGTTGAGTTGGGCACTATCAAGGTTCCTCAGGGTCTGATCACTCAGGAAGAGCTTCAAGAGGCACTTCAGGACACGGCTGCGGCTCTGCGAGCATTGACTGATATCGTCGCCGATCTCTCTCGCTCTGTGTCTGGTCAGTCTTCTTCTTCCTCTGTTGAGGCTTCTTAAAACTTGTTCTGTGTTTTTTAACCTGTGTGCTCACAAGCAGGGGAGAAGATTGAGATGAAGGCTAAGATTGTGGGGGAGCAATGCTGTTGTTTATTTTATTTTAGAACTTCGTTTGCACTGTACCTGCTGGTTGCACCACTTGTTGCAACTGGTTTTGTTTTCCAGTTTAAGACAATTTCTAGATTATGGGGAGTACTTATGTGTGTTATCTTTTCGGAGATGTATTAAGTATGCAACCTTTTTACTTTGGATATTTGAGTACTTCTGCTTACATGAATTACTTCGCGAGTTGTTCTTGTCTGTGTGTGCATTGTTTTATTCATCTCAGGTACTTGTGAGACGCACAGATTAAAAAGGGGGAGATTGAAGATGTATGGTGCAGACGAAGCTGAAGTAGTTCATGAAGCACGACATGAACTACTGGATGAAACGCGGAGTCGAGAGCTGAGCAAGAAAAGGAAGGAGCCTTTAGTAAAGATGTGTAGATATTTATCAAGGCGTGGGCGTTAAGAAAAAGGAGTGAAGAATAAGCAACCGATGAAGAAAAGAAGAAGGTTGTCTTATTCGCTGAAACAGAAAATGGAAAGTTTCCATTGGGTAGCTTTAGGGCTTTCTCTCTAGGTATAAAGAGAGAGTCGACTGGGTTGTAGTCGGCTAACACACTAGGTGATACTCTAGCAAGAAAGAGTCTTGTGAAACCGAGCAAGGTAGGCAAGACACTTGGAGAGTTAGAAGCAATTCATCGACTAGGGTAAGTCGTGAATTGATTAGGCTAGTTAACAAGTCAAGTTGTTCTTGAGCTTTGTTTAGAATTGCTTTTCAAAAGAACCTGTGTGTACTTTTAAAAGGATTTATCTAGTCGTATTTTCTTGGAAGAAATAACTCTTGGATTACTGTGTGTTCTAGTTTCTGTACTACTAATCTTGCGCTTTCATCCCTACTTGTCATTATGAGATTTAAACAGCAGAATCACAACCTTTTAACTCATGAGGATTATGAAAGTTTCTCTATGACACTGACAAGGGAAAATACAGCCACTGAAAATATGAAGGGCAGTTCTGATGCAACAAAAGGAACAAGCAAACTATATGACATGTGGCCTCTACCAACAGTACGTCCTAACAGCTAAGAACAACAAAGCTTTCATGTACTCATATAACATCACTCTATTTGCTTCTTTTTTCACTTATAATCTCAGTTTCTCCTTTTCTTCTTCTTCTTCTCCTCTTTGTCCGCCGCGTTCTTCAACATAATGATGAGGATACGAACAAACACAGCTACAAAATCAGTGAAAAGGGTGAGCGAGTTGTTTCACGTAATCCATATCACCCGAGATGTGCTTTCTCTATAATCTCTTGTGTGTCCACCACCATGTACCCCACAAAAATCAACAGTCCAAAGTAGAGCTCAAACTTTAAGATAGACGCAGAGCCACCAAAGATGGAAGAAGCAAACTGAAGCCACATTAGCATGGACAAGCCAGACGAAAGCAGCCCTCCAAGGTAGAGATACTCTCTGCGTCTTGCCAGCATCGATGCCGCTGAGAAACAGATAAATGCTATCGCAGTTCCGACAAATGCAGTGACAAGGATGCTGGAAAGCAAAGACAATATCACCACGAGCTCTTAAGATAAGTCAGTCCTAAAGCAGAACTTAAGCTTCTGTCCGAACGACACAATAACAATAGATCACCTTGGGTCAAAATCAACAGCCACTTTAATCAGGGGGCCAACAGAAGCACCTTCAAGAACGGCAGAGAGGAATAGAAGTGAAAGCCTCTTTTGCTGCACCAAAAGAAACAACAATGCCTTAGAACATCGACACAATAAGAAAGCACGAAACCTTAACAGAGACCCACATACTTGTTCATAAGGAGGACATGAGAGAAGCCAAATCATGCTCCCAACGCATCCAATGGTTGTGAGAATATACCACCGATGTTCCAGAGCATGTGGAGGTAAGCTCCAAAGGCAGACGCAACAAGAGCACAACACAGAGTGAGATTAACCTGACCAGAAATACAAGAAGCCATATCAATAACATCACTACTACTAGCTTAAGTTTCTATTTAGAGTAATGAACAACACTATCTTGACAATTAGAAAAGCTAATCGAAGAAACCATGAAGCTTCTATGGATTAACTAATTCAATCTCACGAATTACATTCTCCACATAAAACTATGCAATTCGAAACCCTAGAAATCTGAGGGATGTACGATCCAAACACTTTTGTTCGTTAATACGTGAAAGGAAACCAAATTGAGATGCAATCGAGGCAACAAGAGCGATCAAAACGAAACGAATCTGAGGAAAATCGTATAACTCTCATCTCTAATCAAGAAACAGACGTTTCGTGAGAGGAGAAGAAGAAGAAGAAGAAGAAGAGACCAGCTTAAGATGATTCTGGACGGCGGGAGAGATCTGACGGAGGTTCTTCAGAGAATCATAGCTCCAGCTTCTGCTTACCACTTTGAGAATCGAAGAAGGACGTGAACGATTCCATTCTTTTTCTTTTCTTTCTTCTTTTGCTTTGAGAGACAAATTCAATTAAATTGTAAACCAGGGAACGAACACTTCGCTATTTATACAGAGCCTTAAGCTCTCTGATCGACACTCTCCAACTAGCCTCCCTCGAGCAGAAGTTTGAAAAAAGGGCTAATCAAAAAGAGGAGAAAGTGGACGAAGGATCATGTCGACCTCCATACTTCAGTTACAGAAACATTTCCCTCTTGGATACCCGAAAACATGATGATACGTCCTAGGATTCGGGAACAGGATCACTCAAACGGACTGAAATGGATATGAACTCCAAAAGGAGAACTGGATGGGATGAATGGTGACACAAC
>CAJHQP010007198.1:0-33625 GCA_905132765.1 Moricandia arvensis
AAGGATTTTTTAATATCTTTACCATTTTCTCTCTCTAATAATGTGAACATGTGGGGTTCCACTGTTTCTAGATAGAAAACTTTATTTAGAGTATGAGCTGCTAAACTAGGGAAAATTGTTAAAAATGACTCAAAACTTAATTTCAAATGCAAAATCGTACCCCGAATTCAATCAAATGCTAAAATAATCTAAAGGCTATTGAAAATACAACAAACTCCTTATGAGCAAACAAAACAAATTGTATTCAATTTTACCATTATAAACTTTTCGCGTGAGAAGACTTCCCTATAAGTCTTTTCGCGTGAGAAGACTTCCTTGTAAGTTTTTTCGCGTGAGAAGACTTCCATGTAAGTCTTCTCGTACACTTAATCTTAAAAATAATTTAAACTTTTTATAAAAAATATTTATATGAGGAAAAAAATGAAATCATGTACCTATAAACATTAATAAATGATGCAAATTTTAAAATACAAAAATTGAATTATTTTCAACATATATGAGTGAATGTAGATTGAGTCATGATAGTATTTGGTTTAAGTTATGGTAACATATGTTGTAGTATATTTTGTATTTTTAGGATTATATTTTTGAATTTTAAATTTAAAAAAAATTGACCTATATGTGTTTACTTTTGTATATATTAACCATATTATAAGTTGATTTTAAGTTTAATGAAGTTTTCTGCTATTTAGTTAGTTATTTGATTATAGGGTTTTGGAAAACATGTAGAATACTTCGAGAAGATTTTCATAAGACTTCATAATGCACTAAAAGACTTCATGCTTAAATTTTAGTAAAATTTAAGTTTCCCGCCTAATGAAATTCTTCCACAAGTCTTCCAAAAGTCTTCTAGGAGTCTTCCATAAATCTTATCATGTATTAGATTATAGGATTTTGGAAGACTTCCAGAAGACTTCATAATTTGGGAAGTCTTCTCTTAGAAAACTTCTCGGGAAGTCTTATATATTGAAAATATTTAACCTAAGGATTTTTGTCTCCATATATAAAGAAAATTTACACATTCTCTTTCTTCATCTCAAATATCTGCAACAAAAATGTAATGTTTCTCACTCTAAAACTCTCCAAACTCTCTCTAATCTCTTTAGACTTGAAAACACCTAACTTTATTGTAACACCCCGACCGCCCACGACTAATGGGCCACCCACGCCCGCTCTCTCGGCTCGTGGGCCCCATCCCATCCGACGGTCGTGCGTTAATTTTTCAAGGTTCGAAATCATTGTTTACTAACCCTGCAATCACCACATGACCTTTCCCCGTGCTTTGGCCTCACTCGCACGGTATCGCGAATCACTTCCCGATAGGTCACCCATCCTTTCACTACTCCAGCATAAGCACGCTTAACCCTGGAGTTCTAAACGGAGGTGTGACGGAAAAGGTAAGTCAAGTTTGGTGACATAGGTAGCCAAATCAATTCTCTTAAGCCTTTCCACATATCACAATTCAAGATGTTACAATTCACCCTCTCTCAAAGAACGCAACGTCCTCGTTGCGCCCCACGACAGGTCTCAAGACGCCTCTCGGGTCAGAACCGAGATGGCTAACCAGCTCTGATACCACTTGTAACGCCCCGACCGCCCACGGCTAATGGGCCACCCACGCCCGCTCTCTCGGCCCGTGGGCCCCATCCCATCCGACGGTCGTGCGTTAATTTTTCAAGGTTCAAAATCATGATATATTGTCCCTGCAATCACCACATGACCTTTTCCCGTGCTTTGGCCTCACTCGCACGGTATCGCGAATCACTTCCCGATAGGTCACCCATCCTTTCACTACTCCAGCATAAGCACGCTTAACCCTGGAGTTCTAAACGGAGGTGTGACGGAAAAGGTAAGTCAACTTTGGTGACATAGGTAGCCAAATCAATTATCTTAAGCCTTTCCACATATCACAATTCGGGATGTTACATTTATATTCATTTCTCATTTTTCTCTTATGTATTCTCACTAATTTATCTTGTTTTTGCAGATTTTTCATTACATGGTTCTCATCTTTCACTTCTTTAAAGGTAGATCTATAAATTTTGAATATATATTTTTGGTGTGTTTTATATGTTAGATTCTAAAAAGTTGTATATTCAACTTAATGTAACAAGGTTAAATATATGACCTTTTTAATTCTTCTTTTGTGTTTATGATAGTGTTCAATGGTTAAAGGTCTGACCTTTTCCTTTTCGTATGAAGGAGTAGAAGATAACACAACATTTATGTATGTGAAACCTCTATATGCATTAACAAGTTTAAAGGTTTGACCTTTTTGATTCCTCCTTTTTTATTTTGATAGTTTTCTTTGGTTAAGAATTTGATATTTTCTTTTTGGTGTGAGGTGAAGAAGAGAATACTTAAAAAGACTCCAGAAGACTTCTGGAAGACTTCGGAAGTTTCCTGGAAGACTTCTAGACGACTTCTAAAAGACTTCTAGAAGACTTCTAGAAGACTTCGTGGAAGACTTCTAGAAGACTTCGTGGAAGACTTCTAGAAGACTTCGTGGAAGACTTCTTGGATGACTTCCTGCATAAATTTTAGTAAAATATAAGTATCTCGCCTAATGCCAAGTCTTCCGGAAATCTTCCATAAGTCTTCTAGAAGTCTTCCACAAGTCTTTAAGAAGTCTTCCACTAGTCTTTCACAAGTCTTCCAGAAGTCTTCCACATGTCTTTCAGAAGTCTTCCAAAAGTCTCCCATGAAGATGTTAAATATTATTTCGTAATTCTTTTGTTTATGGTATGTTTAATGATTATTATGTGTACTCTTTTAATTATGAATTATTTATAAAATTTGAAGAGATTTTAATGAAAATAATTAGTAAATATGTTGATGTCTAAAGTAATATTTTTCAATAGTGCTTGACATTATTGAATTTCATAATAAAAAAAACATTTTAACCATACTACCCAAAACAACATAAAAATTTAATCAAATTTACGACAAACTAAAAGAAAAGATTTCTCAAGAAAACTTACTCAAATTCATTAAAAAATCAAACAATACATAAGTTTCACTAGAAAAATTGAAGTCTTCTTTTAGAAGACTTCTGGAGAAGTTTTCTCTCAAAAGATTTCTGGAGAAGTCTTCTTTCACACTTCTGGAGAAGTCTTCTCGGAAGCGGTAATTTTAAGCTGGAAATGAAAATTTAAACGGGAAAATTAAATTTTAAGTGAAAATAAAAATTTTAAAATTCTTAAAATATAAAAAGTGATTCTTAAGATATAACAAGACACATTAAATCACAGACTTGATATTGTTGAAGTTACTTGACACTTTTGAAATTTAGAAAATATATATTGAACTTACTTAACAAATATTACAAAAACGAATGTAGCAGACTTCCCTGTAAGTCTTCTCACGGAAGACTTCCCTGTAAGTCTTTTCACGGAAGACTTCCCTGTAAGTCTTCTCGGTTTAGCTAAAAACATTAATCTGAATGTTTGTATCTCATAATTATCACCAATTAAGTTATAAATTTCACTCAAGAGCCCCAATATTGACTAATACACATGAATTAACAAGAAAAAAAAACAAAAATTCATTTTACGTTTTGAGAAAATTGAAGTTTTATAAAGATTGACGTAGAAGACTTCTTAGGAAGTCTTTTGTTTAGGTCATTTTTGGAATTGCAAGTTTATGAAGGAAGACTTCTTAAGAATTCTACTCTATAGAAGACATCTTGAGAAGTTTTCCTTTGTAAACATTGAGTTACTTTTGAATTTGAATTTTTTTCGAAAATCTCAGAAAAGACTTCTAGAGAAGTCTTCTATGATAAAATAGTTAGTTTTGCAATTGACCAAAGTTTGTCAAAAATGACTTTTTATAAAGGACTTCTTTAGAAATCTTCTTTGAGAAGACATCTATAGAAGTCTTCTTACGTTCACCTGAAGTCTTCTCAATGTCGCAAGAAGTCTTCCTAGGTTACATTTGCAATTGACTATATTTGACTTTTCCAGAGTAACACTTCTCTAGAAGTCTTCGGTAGGGAAGTCTTCTTTCGGAGCCAAAGGTTTGACAAAAAAGCAGGAATAAAATTTCTTTATTATTAATATTGTCAATCACAAAAGTAACCCACACAGACTTCTTGTGACAGTAAGAAGACTTCATTAAACAGTGAAGAAGACTTTCCTAGAAGTCTTCCAAGAGAAGACTTCCTGAGAAGTCTTCTATAAAAAGTCAAATTTCTGACAAACTTTGGTCAATTACAAAATTAACTTGTTTATCCCCAGTTTTGTTTTGTTAACAAAGGAAAGGTAAAAAACATAGAAAAAGTTAATTGCAAAACTAACTTACGCATTGACCAGAAGACTTCTCTAGAAGTCTTCTCGTAGGAGAAGACTTCACGAACAAATCTGGAAACAAAAATCAATTTCGTATCTTAAACCCGTGAGGTGATTTGTTTAGCTTCTCTTAACTCATAGAACTTCACCAAAAATGCTACCAACTCATTAATCACCAAGAATCATGAGTTTCAATGTCTCTATGAACCTTACAAAGTTTAAAATCAAAATCTTGATTTTTTTGGAAAATTTTGAGAGAAAGTGAAAGTGATGTGGTTTGTGTGAATAACAAATAAGAAAGGAAGAGAAAAAATCGATTTTTTGTGTATTGATGACAATGGAAATATTGCTTTATAAAGATGAGGATGATATAGTAAAATACTCACTTAAAAAAAACATAATGACATTTTCGTGAATAACTCAAACATCTAGGATGAATAAGACAAATGAATGTTCCAAAAATGATGGGTTAGTTTTGCATTTAACTCCAAATTTTGAGTCACTTTTGCAAAATACCATGTTAAACTATAATTCATAACCCAATTAATAAACATTGAATCATGTAGTATAGAATATTTTACCAAATATAAGATTAATTTACCAAAGCTTATAATGGTTTTATACAATCTATGTGAATGAACACATATTCAACAACAAAGAGAGCACTTTAATTGTACTAATTTTTAATAAAAATCTTGCTCCATCCAATGTGAGGATCTTAACCTAGAAATTTAGATTAAGAGGAAGAAATTTAAAAGAGTAAGAAGGTCAACTTTCATCTTTTTATAATCAAATAGAAAATTCAATAAAATATGATAAAAGAATCAACAAATTTAGTCATAGTGACATATTTATATAAAATTTAGAAGAGATAGTTTCGACGACTAAATGTAATATAAACTATATTTATAGTTAAATAATAATTTATTTTTATATAAATAATATTTGTAAACAAAATTACAACTTTAATATAAATTAAAATATTTATAGTAAAATATAGCTAATTATGAACATATATATGAAAATCACAATTCGCATGGGTTCTATGATATATGGAAAAGTCGTAATGATAAGGTTTTCAATGGAATTGACAAATCCATGTGATATATTGAGTTTAGCGGAAATTGAAGAAGTTTTATGGAAGGAGTCTCACATTCAACCACAACTGAATGAAGCTGAGGGACAATCCACTGACGCTGGAACAGATGAAAAGCCAAACATGCCACCACATATAAAAAGATGTTGTTTTACAGATGGATCGTGGAAGGATAAAGACTTATTTTCGGGTAATAATTTGTATAGTACTTCAGAGGGGTTCGATGGATTGATGGGAGCTCGAAACACTCGTTGTTCTCGCTCTCCCCTTTATGCGGAAGTGGAAGCCCTCATATAGATGATGGAAAGTATGAAGAGTCTGTTATAATGTCATGTAACATTTGCAATGAATTATTCTCAATTGGTGAAGATGGTTTGGAACCAAGAAGAATGTCGAGCATTTTTAACTTATCTTCAAGAAATCAAATTGTTACAGGAGAGCTTCACTGAAGCCAAGCTTATCTATGCTCCCCGGACTCAAAACAAAACGACAGACAGTCTTTCATGTGGGGATGATTTTGTTTTCATTGATGCTGAGTCTCATGTTTGATTAGCAGAGTCTAACTAGAGTTTGTTTATGCTTATGTCAAAAAAAACTTTGAAATATTAGTCAATATTATTCATATTAAAATATATTTAGTTTTCAGATAACATGATCTCCTCTGCGTTCAAATATAATAACATATAAAAGACTCAAACAAACATACATATTCTAAGTTGTAATGATTTGAATTAAGTTTTTTCATGATATATGCTTACTAATTTTTATGTTTAAAATAATAGTTTAAGAGAACATATAAGATAAATGAAAATGAATTCAATAAAAATATATAAAGCTAGAAATAATTCATGTTTTCCATATTCAATTAAATCTACTATATTTTTTTAAAAGTTCATTTTACTTACTATCTAAACCGAAAATGAACAAATATTAAACAAAGTAAACAGATTTAGATTTTTATGAATTTTAATGGTAAAATAAATAAATACATGTTTAAAAAAATGTGTCACCTGTTATTTCAAAGAAATTAAAAAATTATATTTTCATAATATAAAAAATTAAAGTTATGCTATCCAAATGAATGTGAAAAAGTAAAAAAAATAATTTTAATAAATTTAAAAAAAAATAAACAACAGTTTTACTACTTATATTGAAGTAAAATGTATATACTACCACATTTTGACCGAGATAAAACATATAATAACACAAGATACATAAGAGCATAAGTAAAATTAGATAATTTTATATAACACAAACAAATTAAGAGCTTTATACCACTAAAATTAAAAACACAGCATAACCCCAGTTAAACTATTTCAACCATTGTTTTATAAAACTTAGCCAATTACAACGAATATTAAATTAAATCTCCGTACAATAAACAATTTCAATAGAAAATGATAAGAAAAAAAGACATATCAAATATAAACTTCCCGCAAAATTTGGATAACCAATAATCCCTCGTAAAATATTACTCAGTCAACACCCTAACTAATCTTAGTTTTTAACATGTAAAATCAATCTGTCAAAGGATATATATAGAAGATAATTAAACGTTGACCAAAATGTTTCGGTAATTCAAGTAAATACAAACATACTATACAAAGAAAATATATTTGTTAAGCCAGTTCTCATAAAAAGAAATATATCTGTTTTTGGTCAACAGAAAATCTAAATTTGATAGGAATTCAAATATTTAGACGATTACATCTGTTGACCGAAAAATCTCAAAATAGTTATAGCATATATAAATATATACAGTTAAGTGTTCTGGATTATTCAATTATATTTCATTCCAAAGTTCTAACAAACAACTAATTAGAAGATGGTTTCAAACAAATGTTTCGCTTTTGTGTTCTTGTGCCTAAGTGTTCTCTTCATTTCAAGTATGCAACCAAAAAAATCACAATTATATATTTGTTTCTTTTTGAAAAAGTGACATTCACAATAAAAGAATATATATATCTCATGGCCGGCCTAAACAGTAAAAGCAGCAACGGCTGTTAACCTGGACGAGAAGCCATAAAAGCTTCTAAAACGTCTCTGCTTTATGATGTTTTAGGAGTATAATATCCTATAATAGATCCATATTTTGTTCTTTACTTATTTTTTTCCTAATAATTGATTAAACTTTGTAAATATCTCAGGTGCGGCGGAAGCTTGCGATTCACCCAGACATGGACTTTTTGTGATAGGTCCTTGCTCAAAATTTCCAAATTGCAATAAGAAATGCGTAGAATTACACTTTTCTGGCGGAGAATGTTTTAAACAGTCCAGCAGCGCCACCGAACTATCATGTGGCTGTTGTGTATAATTAATAACGTTCAAGAGATATTTATTGGATTGTGGACGTGTAGTGCTTAAATTAATAAAATTGTATCCTGCACTATTTTATTTTGGTTTAATCTTTGATTTCTTTTCAATTTGAAGTCTAACCCAAGCATGCAAATACAAACTTATCTGAATTCAAAAGCGGTGTTAGTCCCTAAAATCACGTAAGCCTGCCTAACTGCGAGAGATTACCTATTAATGTTTGATATACTAAGCTTGGACAGTAAGAACATAATTAAATACTCAAAACAATGCATCTGTGAAGAAACTTCGACTTGACGACGTCTCCTTGGTCCATAAAGATCGTTCTTACACAAAAGATGGCAAATGATTGAAGTGAAGAAATACGAGAGTATAAGACTTGTGGAAAACAGAGAGAAAAACAGATGCAGAGAGAAGGAAGAATATACTTAACTTGTGTCCTTGTTTACACATGTTAACAAAGGTGGTACGTGTGAGAGGGGATCCTCCTCCCCAAATCCAAATTACAAGTTATACTTTAAAGCTTTACAAAGCTTATTTTTACTACTTTTCCCTACATTTCTCAAGAATTTGAATTAGATTATATTTTGTATTAAAAATAATTGTCAGTTACATAAATAATACACTAACACATAACTGCACATCTAGATAAAAGTAATGTATTTAAACTATACAGACTATTATCCATAACTGCTATCTCTACTAGTAAAGTCTTTACCCTAAAGTTATAAGATTTGGCCCAGAATCTCGTGAGTTAAACAAACACTATATGAACTATTTGAATCATATGAAAATGTTCATGAAATAATATATAATATGTTGTTAACACCATAAACATTATTTTGATAGCCATAAAAGTATATTGAACTTGTAAACTGACGACTTCCGAAGATATTTTAACGTTTTATAACATGTTTTTTGTTGTATAATATTGCATTAGAAATGTTTCGATGTGTTAATTTTTTGTGTGATCATTTAGATATGTTTTATAATTTGTTTTTCAAAGTATGTTTTACTAAGTGATGTCAAATTCCAAATCCAAAATACTTTTCAAGATATCGAGTTTATCATGTTAAGAACATAAAAAATATTAGTTTATGGATGTTGTCATATGATTCACATAGTTTGTATAATTTTTAATACATTATTTTTAGATTATTTTTATCAACTTGTATCATTATGTTGTGGTATATTATTTGTGTAACTGACAATCATTATCTATTATCAGGCCCGGCTCACTAATATAGTGGGCCCTGTACAAATTTTATTTTTATGAGAATAAATAATGAAAATAGGGCCCTAAAATATTTTGGAAAAGGGCCCTAAACTCTAACCCAAAAACTGAAAAAAAAGTTGGACCTAGTGCAAATGCACCTTCAGCACTACCCAAGGGCCGGGCCTGTCTATTATTATAAAGAAGACCATGTATCTCTTCTCCTCAAAAACACGTCATCAAATAGTGTCCTCTGCGTATGACACGTGTCTATTTCTAAAAAAAAAAACTGTTGCTTTTGACTGAATATATGGGCCATCACGTTTCTTTTTGTTGGGCTTTCTAAAAAGATTAGCTTAAACCCACATATTTCCTTTCTTCTTCAACACACCGTAGACGAAGCATCCAGAAAGTCGCCGCCGATGAATTTTATCTTTTGCTACGAACCTGCAATGAAGATCCAACTGTTTGTCGGCTCTGAATAAATTTTATTAAGAGCAATTAGGAGTCACCATCATTGTTTAGTCCATTTGAATTCTTCTACCCAGGAATGAATTCTGGCACTGTTATGGTAGACGCCTGGATTCATGCATCTTCACCAACGCTCGAATTAACTCCAAATTCGCATACATCACACGATCCCTCATTTAATGAATCTACTCATTCATTACTATAAATATGTAAGATTACTTCCTAAAATTATACAAATTCCTCGGCGAGAGAGAAGCTTCTCTCGGGTGATTTATGGCTGCTCGGATCAAGAAGCTCTAGAGAGATGTTGATGGTATGTATTGGAATAGATCTCATTGGTATATGATATATGAAGAGACTTCTTCAGGGCGTCAAAGGCATAATCTCAATCGAGATGTTTATTTAATGAATGATTTCTGATGTAGAGATGAGACGTGTACTCAGCCATTGTTCCTTCAAGTGTCCTAAAGAATTTGCGAAGGCGAGTGATGATGGAGATGATGTGTTTTTGTGTGAGTATGAGTACGGTGTGCATTGGCATAGTTTCAAGCACTTGGCTGGATTTTCTGATGGAGATTGTGAGAGTGACCATGTATGGAAGGAAGAAGAGGAGATTGATGATAGAGATGAATAAATGGATGTTGAAGATGATGAAAGTGTCAAGAGTAAAAGAGATTTAACGAGTGCAAAAGCTGCGAACTCTCTTAAAATAAAGTTATTTGGACTCGAGAATGTGGGAGGGAAGCGAATTCTTGAACATGTGAGATGTCATAAGCAAACTGAGTTAGATAAAGCAAAAACTACTTTAGCCCTGTTCATCTTGGAGTAGCAGCCGCAGCGACAAGCGATCAATATTTAAAAGGGGAAAAACAAGAATTTGAAAGAAAGGAAAGAATAACAAAGAACAAATTTTGCCTGTTTTCTGCCACTGCTTTTTCAGCGACAGCACCACCACCACCGAATTTGTCTACCTAATCAGTCGGGCGTTTATTATTCTTCACTCGAGTGATGGATGAAGAAGAAAATCATTAACAATTTATAGCCGCTGACGCTATCGCATCGATCTTAATACAAACAGGGCCTTTGTTTTTTACTACACCTCCTAAGTCTCTTCCTTCTACGAGCAATGAAGTGGAAGCGATCACTGCCTTTATAAAAGGTTCTATCTTGGATGATCAGCCATTAGGAAGATGTGTGTACATACATGTTATGAAGAATCTGAAGGCTGAGATTGAAGTGGGAAACTTAACCCTATACTGCTTCGTGGAGATCAATGGTCTTAAAGTCGCTTCACCTAAAAAATTTACACTGTAATATATGAGGCATTTTCGTGTTGGTTGCAAGGTTCAATGCAATTGAATCTTTCGAGAATAAGGCTATAGAGTTTGTTTCAAGAAAAGTAGCTACCAGTTAACCGATGGTATTGGTTCATGATTGGCTTGCAAACAACGAAATCTAGGTGAAATAATTCCACACATGCTCCATAAGCAAGTATAATGTTTAAAATATTATTTGAACTCATAGTTCAAATGGGAAGACACAAGTCACATAGTCTTTTATCATGACATAATTCATATCAATCTCCGTAAGTAATAATGGTCTCTCTCAAAAATAATTATATATTTGTTTCTCTAGCAATTCTAAGATTATAATACTAAACATGGAGTAACAATCTGGACTCCTAAAATACCATTTATACAATATATATTAATAAAAGTATTTTACAAATACATCATTAACAATAACATAATTGGACCTAGATTTTGATACATTTATCGAGAACCAAAAGAATCAAATTGTACTAAACCGACATAACAAAAAACGAAACTGAATCAAATAAAAAATAACTGAGCAAATCTAATATCTTTAGAATTGAGAAAACCGAAATCGAACCGAAACGAGATCACACATCGGTAATATATCTTATTTGCTTTTAAATTGTTTTTTTTTTGATAAAATGTAAACTAAATTAGCAGAAGTAAATGTTTGATACAAGCTGGGAGCAGAGAGCTTCGTTGGCCAAAAGTTAACAGGGGGAAACTAAACGTGAAAATCAGTATGTGTAACTTGGATTAGCTAAAAGTTAACCAAACTGATAGGAGATTGGCACATCCTTTGTTGAACTTTCGTGCTAACAGGATGTCCCGGGTAAACCTGTCAATGTGAGCAAAGGTAGTATCATGAGATTTAGCAACACATGAGTATAACCTGTTATTTCTCTCCCTCCAGAGAAGATAGATTGTTCATTGAGTGACCAGTTTCCTTAGTAACATACAAGAGCGGCCTCCTGCGGGATAGAGAGGAGCCAAGCGATCAATTTGCTTTTAAATTTGTTTAGTTAACATTATTGCGCTGACAAAAAAAGTTAACATTATTAATTCATGTATTATGAATGATATATTTTATAATTCCTTCCTAGCATATTTGAAAAAAAAAATCAAAATCTTCTGGAAGGTAACATTATTTGAATCCATTTTCAAAATCTATCAAACCATCCGAACAGCATTGGAAGCAAAAATAATGTTTTGCAATCATAGATTTAACGTATGTCAAACCTTCGATTAAAGAATCATTATAAGACTTTATATAGTCGTGTAAAAGTATCTCAATATCTCAATCTAAGGATCTTAGCTAATGGATGAACTAAATATAAAAGATATTTATCATCTTAATAATTTATATATTATGTATAAATTAAGTGAAATAACTATAAAAGTTTATTTTTAACTTTTAATATCATAACTAATTACTTATTGTCATAGCCAAGTAAAACAAATATTAAAAACCATAAAATGTAACCATTAGCATCTTTTCATAGATTTTTTTTTAAAAATGATGAGATAATATTTGTCTAATAAGAATAACAAAAAGTTAGTTTGAAATAATGCTATCAATAACAAAATTATATTTTCAAATTTCATTATAATTTAAGATATTTTTATATTATTCATTCATTCTTACGCCCGCCCGTAGGGCGGGTTGCATCCTAGTTACTCTATAAAATGCTCTCTAACTATTAGTTTTCTATCATTCTCAATACAAAATGTCTTTTATATGAGAAACCTCATTTAGCTTGTGATACTTCATCAAAACTGCTTCATTCGTAGGACATCAATAACGATTCAACCTTATCTTTTCGTTTAATAGCCGTCAAAGAGAAAATTGCTTTTCCTTTTTCAGGAATATGCCAAACGGGTACTTCTATGGTCCTGAAATCCCATTGGTCACGTAGACATTATCTTTGACACATCCTTCCTTCGTCTCCACCTATAAGCCTCATCATGTTTGATATTTATTATTTCTATATTCAACAATTCTTCATCTAGTCATTACAAAGAAATGTGCTTTTAACCACGAAACTCTACGACGAAATTAATTCGTCGTAAATATACAAGTCTATTACTAGGACGTTAAGATGAAATTCAAATTTCTCCTAAAAATCTTGTAAATTTACGATGAAAAATATTCGTCATAATCGACATGTATGTTTACAAGGAATTTACGAAGAATTAGAATATTCATCGTTAAGTTCTTGTAAGATTACAATTTTTTTACGAGGAAAAAATACTTGTTATGTTTGGTGAAAACATGTTTATAGTGTGCTTTACAAAAGTATAATCGTTGTAAATTCCTTGTAAAACATACATGATAGTGTTAGGAAATACGGGTCAAATTTCCTTGCGGAAAAATCAGAATTTGTGGGAGCGGGAAGAAAACACACAAAATTGTTAACGGAGTTCGGCCAATCTTGCCTACGTCTCCGGACCTGCTACAGGTCTTTTATTATTAACCCGGGAGAATTTACAAAGCTCTCAACTCACACCCGAAGAAAAAAAAGTTTTTTTTTTTTTTTTTCTTCACGAAGAAGTTCTTCTTCTTCTCTTCTTCTTCTCTCTTTCTCTTTGGATTTTGGGATGGATTTTCTCTTCACCTCACCTTGGGTATTTATAGAGATTATGAGCGTGGAAGGTGCCTACAAGAGTTGACAAAACTATCTCCATTTACGGCCACCGTCCACGCCGTCCACGCCGTCCACGGTCACACCGTCCATGCCGACCATTGTTAAAAGCACGTGCTGTAACTAACAATCTCCCACTTGAAGACTGATTTCAATCTGTCTTCACACCTTGATCAATGTAGCAGGTCTTCTCAGCTTGTTATTCCAACAAGCCAACTGAGGTTTCACACAACCTCAGCTTCTCACACGGCACGACCTTCGTCAGCATGTCTGCCGAATTCTTACTTCCTGGGATCTTCTCAAGCACCAACACTTCATCTTCTAACGCTGATCTGATGAAATGATATCTCCGATGTATGTGCTTCGTCCGAGCGTGGTAAACCGGATTCTTTGCCAAATCGATGGCACTCTTACTATCACAGTACAACACACTTTTCCCTTGGTCATGGTCCAGCTCTTGTAGAAAAGACTGTAACCATATCATCTCTTTTGTTGCCTCCGTAACCGCAACATACTCAGCTTCACAGCTTGATAGAGATACAATTTTCTGCAACTTTGAAACCCAACAAATTGCAGTACCACCAAAAGTGTAGACATATCCGGTTGTGCTCTTCGTGCTGTCAATGTCGCCTCCGTTGTCAGCATCAACATATCCTTGCAATCCCGTTTCAGACTTTGTGAAACATAGCGACAAACTTGGATTCCCTTTCAGATATCTGAAAATCCACTTAACAGCTTCCCAGTGTTCCTTTCCTGGATTGCTCATAAATCTGCTAACGACTCCCACTGCATGTGCAATGTCTGGCCTTGTACATACCATCGCGTACATCAGGCTGCCTATAGCAGAAGCATATGGAACTTTATCCATATATGTCATCTCGTCTTCCGTCTTTGGAGACTGATCCTTGGATAACCGAAAGTGACTTGCCAGCGGAGTATTGACTGGCCTCGCGTCATCCATGTTAAATCTATTGAGGACTTTCTTCACATACTCCTCTTGTGATAGCTTAAGACTCTCCTTGCGTCTACTGATTCTCATCCCTAGAATCTGCCTTGCTTCTCCAAGGTCTTTCATCGCAAGCTCTTCCGAGAGTTTCGTCTTCAAGCTATTAATCTCATGCAAGTCCGCTCCCACGATCAACTCATCAACTTGCATAGCCTCTTCATAACATTCAGGCTCGCCTCTATCTGTGAGCAGAATGTAGTTAAGCGATGGAGAAAATCTTACAGGATTTCTGATGATTCTACTTGACCGTCGTAACTCCGTGATAGGTGTATATGGGACCACTTCAGAATCATCACTCTCTTCAGCCTCACCACTCTCGTCTTGAGAGATTTCTTCTTCTGCTGTTGGGGTATCCTGTGGCAACCCTGGTGTCAGGATATCATCTAAGTCAACAGCTCCAGGCTCTTTCCTCTCCGAGCCTTCTCTTAGCTTATCCTTGTACAACGCTTCTTCGTTGAACACAACATTCTTGCTGCGGATGATCTTCCGATTTTCATCATCCCAAAACCGGTAACCAAACTCCGTGTCACCATAACCGATGAAGTAACACTTCTTAGACTTCGAGTCAAGTTTACTTCTTGCAGCATCGTCAATGTGAACATAAGCTAAGCATCCAAACACCTTTAGATAAGAAAGGTTTACTTTCTTTCCACTCCAAGCTTCTTCAGGGATCTTAAATCCCAATGGCACAGACGGTCCTCTGTTGATTAAGTAGGCTGCAGTATTGATTGCATCTGCCCAAAACGTCTTTGGCAATCCACAGTGCAATCTCATGCTCCTTGCACGCTCATTCAAAGTTCGGTTCATCCTTTCCGCTATTCCATTCTGTTGAGGCGTTCCCGGAATAGTCTTCTCCATCTTGATTCCATTATCAGCGCAATATCTCTTGAACTCCTCGCTGATATACTCTCCACCATTATCAGACCTTAAACACTTCAACTTGAGATTTGTCTCAACCTCAACCATGGTTTTCCATCTCTTGAAAACCGAGAACACTTCATATTTGTTCTTCATGAAGTAAACCCACACCTTTCTTGTGGAGTCATCAATAAAGGTCACATAGTAGTACGAACCTCCCAGCGATGCAACAGGAGCTGGTCCCCACACGTCAGTGTGCACCAACTCTAACTTCTCAGACTTTGGCTCTCTTCCTCCTTTCAAAAAACTAACTCGTTTCTGCTTTCCAAGGACACAACTTTCGCACATCTGATGATCCACCGTCTTCAGATCTGGAAGAGCACCATTTGCCACCATGAGTTTCATCCCCTTCTCACTCATGTGCCCTAATCTGCAATGCCACAACTTGGTTTGTTTGGCATCCTCGACAACAGCAACAGTGTCTTGATAGCTCGTCGTCATATAGAGAGTGCCTCTTTTATGACCTCTAGCAACAGCCATGGAACCTTTCTTGACTCTCCAGGCTCCACCACCAAAGTTGACATCGTGCCCCGCGTCATCAAGTTGACCTACTGAGATTAGATTTCTCATCAACTTTGGCACATGTCTGACCTTCGTAATCTTCCACACCCGTCCATCTGACATCTTCAAATTGATATCTCCAATACCAACTATGTCCAAAGGTAATCCATCAGCGAGATATACCTTTCCGTAATTTCCAGCAACATAATTCTCCATAATGTTGTGGTGCGGTGTGGTGTGAAATGACGCTCCTGAGTCAAGCACCCATGAATCTATTGGGCTATCGACATAGGAGATTGACGCTTTGGTGTTATTTCCAGCGGCATCACGAGCTTCACTTTTCTTCGGGGAATCAATAGACACTACCAATGCGTCAGCGATTTCACGTGTCACTGCATTGGCTCCGCCTCTAGTGTTGTCTTCCTTCTTCGGTGGTGCCCGGCAATTCTTCTTAATGTGGCCTGTCTTTCCACAATTCCAGCACTCTGCAGGCTGTCTGAATTTGGACTGACCCCGTCCACTCCTTGACTTCGATCTGCCATAACTCCGGTTACTTCTATCTGGGTTTCTCCCTCTGTTTTCCACGTTGAAAGCAGAGCTCGTTGATGCTTCCCCAGAGTCTATCCTTCGAACTTCCTCGGCAAGGATACGATCTCTAACATCATTGAATTTGAGCTTTTGAGTACCCACAGAATTACTAACCGCTGCCCGCATTGGCTCCCAACTATTTGGCAGAGATGCCAACAAAATCAGTGCTCGCACTTCATCTTCAAACTCGATTTCAACCGATGACAGTTGGTTGACAATCGTGTTGAACTCGTTCACATGTGCGGCAACCAGGCCACCTTCTTCCATCTTCAAATGAAAGAGTTTCTTCATGAGAAATACTTTATTATTTGCCGAAGGTTTCTCATACATATCAGAGAGAACTTTCATGAGCCCTTCAGTGGTCTTCTCCTTCGCAACGTTGTGAGCAACGTTCTTCGACAGTGTTAGCCTTATAACACCCAGAACTTGTCTGTCAAGGAGCTCCCACTCAGCCTGATCCATCTTCTCAGGCTTCTTGCTCAGTGGTTGATGAAGCTTCCGTCCGTACAGATAATCTTCAATTTGCATTCTCCAAAATGCATAGTCTGTACCATCAAATTTCCCGATACCGTGTGCTGAACCGTCTTCGCCTCCCATCGTTTCTGAAACCACCGTGTTTAAAACACCTCCGTCGATGAACCGATGTTACTGACAAAATTCACTATTCTCGTGAACAGTAACTCACTATTTTAAATAGTAACCCACTGTAGCTCTGATACCAGTTGTTAGGAAATGCGGGTCAAATTTCCTTGCGAAAAATCAGAATTTGTGGGAGCGGGAAGAAAACACACAAAATTGTTAACGGAGTTCGGCCAATCTTGCCTACGTCTCCGGACCTACTACAGGTCTTTTATTATTAACCCGGGAGAATTTACAAAGCTCTCAACTCACACCCGAAGAAAAAAAAGTTTTTTTTTTTTTTTTTTTCTTCACGAAGAAGTTATTCTTCTTCTCTTCTTCTTCTCTCTTTCTATTTGGATATTGGGATGGATTTTCTCTTCACCTCACCTTGGGTATTTATAGAGATTATGAGCGTGGAAGGTGCCTACAAGAGTTGACAAAACTCATCTCCATTTACGGCCACCGTCCACGCCGTCCACGGTCACACCGTCCATGCCGACCATTGTTAAAAGCACGTGCTGTAACTAACAGATAGAGTTGTAAAAGCCTAGTAAATGTTTTCCTAGTAAATTCATTGTTATATCATCATCTACCAAATTCGAAAATTTCCTATATATATGTTCATTCTCATAACAACTGATATAACTTATTTATTACCAGTTTTAACTCATGTTATAGGCTCTATTTAGGGTCTATTATGTGTTTAGGATATGTTTTGGAATATTTACAGGTCCAGGAACGTTTTGGAGATATATGAAGATACTTCGAGCTTTTGGAGCATTTAGAGAAGAAGAATTTGTAGCTGACTATTTGATACAAGAGCTGAAGGACTTATGGTTAGCAGGGGTGAGGACGTATGATTGTTCCTTGAAAAACAATTTTACGATGCGAGCAGTTCTGCTATGGGCTATAAGTGACTTTTCAGCTTAGGGGATGCTGTCTTGATGGACAACACATGAAAGGTTACCTTGTCCATATTGTCTTAGAATACATATGCTTTTCAACTGTAGAATGTTAGGAAGACATGTTGGTTTGATTGTCAGACATGGAGTTGTTCGGTGACATCTTCCTTGAACGTACGTGTACTCAAGTCCTTGAAGAATGCAACAATGCCTATATATTGCAAAAAATGACCCCATATATATCATAATTAACATATCAATGTCTTGTTTCTTTGGTATGGATGAGTAACAAAAAGAGCAATGGAAAGGTTCCAGTTCACGGGAAGACAAAATATAGCAAAAAACCAAGAATGGACTTACCTGATATTTGCTCGAGAAATGAGTTGCATATCAAGAGCAATGGAAAGGTCCCAGTTCCATCTTCTGATTGTCATCAGAAGTAAAGACGACTTCGTTCAACTGGGTGGCATCATAAGTGAAGTTGCTTGATGGTTATGTTTCAACCCTCTCAATATGTGTTGAACAAGGTCAAAAGTCTCAGGAAAGAAGAGTCATAATTGTAATGTGTTTATGCAACGACTAATTCGATTCGCTTTTGCCGAGCTGCGTCCAACAAATGAACATGTTGCAGGTAAAATATTTTGATTGAATAATAACATTTCGATCTTAATCTGCAACCTAGAGAAGATATTTCCTCGTGCATTTTTGACGTCATGGAACATCTAGTTGTCCACCTCCCGTACGACACATTGCTTTGTGGACCTGTTAATTATGGATGGATGTATCCTTATGAGCGCTCCATGAAACATTTGAAAGGGAAAGCAAAAAATCTCGAAAAGGTCGAAGGGTCAATAGTTGTTGAGAGTTTGAAAGCAGAAACATTGCACTTCACATCATACTACTTCGCACCAGAAGTCCGCACTAGGAAGAGAGTTCCTAGAAGATATTATGATGGTTGAATCGTCCCAACATATGCAATCGGTGGTGTTCCTGACATTTTTGTCAAATTGGACGATTTGGTGGTAAATTGAAAGAAGTTTGGTGGTCTAGTGAAGAGAATAGCATAGTGCCCACACTTATATTATGTTTAACTGCGAGGATGCAGTGACGCGTTTGTTTGAAAGGTAAATATATATTGTTTTTAAGTTATATATTGAAGCTATTATTTTTAAGTTGTCTATAAATTGTGTATTTTTGCAGCTTGTTTGTTACGCAAGTTGAAGAAGCAATACCAGGAATATCCGCAACTGAGATGGAAAAATGGAAAGATTAACACTTTGTCAAGTGGTTAAAGACTCAGATACTTTATATGGTAAACACTTTAGTATAATAAGTATTTCTAACGGCGTTACTTTTTTGTAGATTGATTATGATGATCCGTACTACCCCGTATGGTTTAAAGATTTGGCCCTAGGTCATGTGGCAAAGGTGACCACATCACCTATGTATTTTGCACGAGGTTTTTCCTTTCACGCATACGAGTATGGAAGACGGAAGGCAACAAGTAAATAAGGAGTGTGTGTGTGACAGGCGAAACAGACTTTTACGAAATTTTGCAAGAGATTATTGAAGTTGAATTTGTGAGGTTATTTAAGCTGAAGTGTGTCCTCTTAAAATATGTCTGGTTCGACCCCATTCTGAACAGAGGTACTCGGATTAACAAATTCAGTGCTGTTGATGTCAATTCTGTAAAAAGATACAACAAATTTGAGCCTTTCATCTTAGCTTCTCAAGCCGGCAAAGTTAGCTTCATTCCATACCCACGCCTTGGAGATTTCAGAATAACTTAGTTAGCGGCTATCAAAATTACTCCTCGTGGACGAATAGTTGCTGGAGAATAACCACCTTTGCAAGAAGAAGCGTGTATCACTGAGGTTGTAGTACATGAACAACAAACCGATGACATTCTTCTCATTGACTCGGATAACCGTCAATATGAAGATCTTTCCGCGATATGACAGATGAAGCAGGTGAAGACGAGTTTGGAGAAAATGATGATGATGATTGTATTGATATTGATGAAGACTCGAGTGACTCAGAATGAATGTAAGCAATTGTTTTTAATATTTAAATATGTGTAATACTTCATTTATGTGTGTTATTCAGTTGGATTATAGAACTTGTTAGTTCATGTTTTAGATTTTTTATTGGAGTATAAAATTGGATTTTAATTAATGATATAATTGGAGTTTACGGTTTAAAGTGATTTAGTTAAGGGTTTAAATTTGATCACAAAAAAAAATTGGAGTTCAAGTTTTAAGGAAAATGAGATGAAGAGTGAACGTAAGATATGAAGTTATTGATAGGCGACTTTGGGGTTTAGGGATTTGATTTTAAGGGTTTTAGATATATTCGTTGATTCTCGTAACTGAAAACACGCGTGTGGTAAATTCGTTGTAATGGTTCCTAGTAAATTCGTCGTAATTGAAAACACGCGCGTGGTACCTAATAAATTTTTTGTAATTAAATAATTAATTAATATATTTTATTTTTTTCTAATTCATTTTATTTTTCTTTGTTTCAGCAAAGGTGACACTGGTCCTTAGCAATCATCGAGAAGGTTAAGGCGGAATATTTTGCTAAAGCAAAGATCCGCCTTTTCAACACCGTCTCAGATTGGAAGGACAACTGGGAGTACTACGGCTATGATGCGAAATCCACCGAGCTCATGAAGGATGTATGGGATGGCCTCATCGTCTATTGGAACCTACCCGTCTTGGTCCCTAAGTCCAACAGTTGCTCTACTTCCTGTAGGACGAAGCATGTGGATGGTATCTTGCCCATGCTTCATACAACCCAGAAGAACTCCCACGCCGGAATTCGTCTACGAGTTGTAAGTTTTATTAATTTTATGTTTATTTTTATTTTTCTTAATTATTATTATCTTATATAAAAGATTAATAAACTTATATTTTATATGCTTTTGTAGGCAAAAACATCTATCTGATCTATTCAAGATCACTCACCGAAAAGCGAGCAGAAAATTTGTAGATCCCCGGTCGGAGAAGCTCTTTCACGGTGTGGCTGCTCGGGTTGAAGAGCGCGAGACGCAACTAACCCAAGAGTCTACTGATGGATTATCCGTCAAATTGTCAACATAGGAGGTGGACATGATCTTCAAAGAGGTAAATTTTAAAAATATTTTTATATCTTACTCGTTGGGCTGGGATGAAGAGAATGCTCGGCTGAACGCTAAGGTGGACGACCAGCGGGTTCGTTTGCAATCCCTAGAGGATCTTCTCGACGTTATGGCGGTTGGAAACCCGGTTCTACAGAGTACGGTGGAGGGGAGATGTTGAAATCTCAGCGGACAAGCACCTTTCTCTGATCATGTGGACGAGCCTCGAGACTCTATTGGAGGGATCGCGACCTCCAACAACTACTTCGATAATGTCGACCTTGCTAAGATTAGTTTTTTGTTTTAAATATTTTCATTTTGTATTATAAATTTAAATATTATTTTATAACTTTTATATATTCATTTTTATATATTTTTTTAATTTTGAATATTTAATATAATTTTTATTTTATAATTTTATTAATATTTTTTGTTTTATTAAAAGTTCCATTTAAAATCCTCGTTAAAATAACAAGGAATAACTTGTAAAGTCCTCGTAAAGTTTACAACGAATTTACATGGAATTACTTGTGCATTCGTCGTAACATTTTACGAGGATTTTACAAAATATGACATGTAAATTCGTGGTAAATAATACAAGTATTTAATGAGTACTTTACTAGCAAATATTACAAGGCATTTACGAGGACCCATTAATAGGCAAGTACGATGAATCTTTCCTTTCACTATTACGACGAATATATTTTTAAACATTACAACGGTGTTACAACAAATCGTGCATTACGACGAGCGTTTTAGAACGAATCACGATTCCTTGTTAATTCGTCGTAATGCCCCTATTACGACGAATTAACAAGTAAATGTGCCTTTGTAATAGGCGCGTTTTTTGTAGAGAGTAAAGGCAAATCAACAACATATATAAGATGTTTTACATGAGATATGAGAGGTAGACAATAGTTATCTAGTTTATGTTTCCATCTCGGTTCTTGAGCTTAACAACTCAGCCTTGAACTTTACCAAGTTCAATGCAGTTTGAAAATTACTAACTAACAAGATCTTTGTAAAAATATATTATGGATTACTCATTGTAGATATCATCAACACCTTCGCGGTTCCATCTTCAATGACTTCTCAGATCTTGTGGAATTTTACATCAACATGTTTAGTCCTTTCGTGTTGCACATTATTCTTGAACAAGGCTATGGCGCTTGATGAATCACAAGATATCTCAATACTCTTACAATCATATGTGAAATATATTAACAGAACTTTAATACAAAATGCCTCTTTTACTGCTTCAAGTACACCATAAAAAACTGCTTTAACCCCCGTATTTTTTGTGGCTATTCCCTTTATTTTCCTCAGCAGCTTCAGCAATCTCTACACGTTCTGCAAAACTAACCTGCTTCTTCAGGAGACTATGAACTGAATCCAACCTCGCCTTAACCTCAGCCATCTGCCCCTTTTACAAATTATCTGCAGACTTCTTCCTCTCGTAGTTTGTATTTTTGGTGTTGGTGTTAGATGCCAAGTTCTCTATCAATCTCACAGCCCTTTCTGTACTTATGGTGTTTAAATTCCCCTCACTAGCTGTGTCGAGTGCATCTAGTAGACTAAAGCGAGACCTCTGAAAAGGTACTGAGCAACTGGACTTCGTTGAAGCTGTGATGTGGACAATCTTTTTGGTAGGACGTGCATCTAATCGAAGAGTCCTTGAAGGACTCATCAAGCCCTAGTGAGAATGTGAAGATCATGTTCCTCAAATCTTCAGATCGAGCGTTGTCGAAGAAATTTCCCAGAAAGGAGTTCTTTATGGCTGTCCAAGAAGTAAAAGACCCTAGTGGTAACTGCTTGAGCCCCTAGAAAGCGTCTCCAGAGAGAGAGAGTACTTGAAAAGCCTACAGGGGAGGTAGTCCTCAGGGAACCCACTAGCCGTAATTGCAGAGACCAAATCATGAACCACCCAAGATGGTCCACATGATGCTCTTGTGGAAGCATGTGATAAAGCTGCAGCCCCAGAAGAGCAAAGTATGCTGGCTTCAGTTCAATATCGTTCTTCTAGAAGGTAGGAGGGCGAATGAAAGACCTGTTGGCGTAGTACTGCTCAGGGCGATTGTACTCAGCCAAGGTCCTAGACCGAGCAGCCTAGGCATTTGCACCGGATGCCGCCCCAGCATAGGCTATAGTGTTTTCTCTGTCGGGAACATCAGCACAGCCCCCTGATTATCAATCTTCTGCCACGCTGCATTACGAAGGTGAAATTCTCGGTCATGCATGACTCCCTTAGCAACTTGAATCAAGTTAAGTTGTGCAACCATATTTTCTCATTGGACGTGGGCTTCGATCGGTGCTGGTGGTGCGTCAAGCAACGATTGTTCAACGATGGCGTCAAATAGTGTTGTCGAACCATCGATCGATGCTACCCGCTTTTGCTAGCGGATCAAACGTTCAAGCTGAGCAGGATCTGGATGGTTAAAGAGTTCACTTTCCTTGCTTTTGGTACTGCTGGGAATGCAGCCGAAAGAAACAAGAAAAATTAATAGGTAACAAAGAAAAATTAGATCTAGACTATACCTTTTCACCTACTCTCATGGTGAATCAAACACTCCCCAGCAATGGCGCTAAATTTAATATGCTCAAATTACCGGCAAGAGCTTTCTCAGAAATAAGATATTGATTGTATTACTTGGGGATCAAATCCACATGGAGTGTGGATCACACAATAGACTATCAGCTATAGGGAAAGCTAGAACATAAACAAAAAGTAGCATATCACATAAAACGAAGATATCGATTTTTAGATGATAGGGAAAAACGCTAGATCCTGGGAAATAAAAAAAATAATCAAAACTAATATTAATAGTTTTTAAGAGTTATGAAGTACAATGCTAGAACTCAAAGTCATTTATCTGTTGTCAAACTCTCGATGCGACAAATCTTTCAGTCTTGATCATCAAAGGCCAACTCTCGCTGCGCGACCAATTTCTCAAGAATGCATTATGATTCAAGTCGATATGTTCACTAAGTTATTTAGGCCAACTCTCGTTGTGTCTAGAAACCTAGCTCAGCAGGATTCAGATCTGGATATCAGTCACACTCGTTTTTTCCAAATATACTAAGATCAAGTTCTAGTGAATAACTCTAGAACAAGCATCAAGAACAATCATGATGAAGTAGACAATGAATTAACCTAACAGATCTATCAATCACAAGTTCATTACAACCTTAGAAAATCCCTAGATCTAACAAGTTAATTACTCAGACATGATAGGCGAAACACAAATCATAATCTGAAATAATTGCATAAGATTAAGGGTAAGAAATACTGGAGTTCCAATCAATCTCTGAAGGAGTTCTGATCTTCTCTCCAAAACCTCCCTTAGAATAAAATAATGCTTAGCTTAAATAGTGGCTGCAGAATAGATATAAATAGGTTGAAACATGTACATGGGTTCTTTGCAAATAAGTAGACTGTTGGGAAAAAGTACAATTCTTGAAAGTCTCATCGGTCTCGTTATTCCGCACCAGCGTCGACCGATGCCAAGGCTGCATCGGTCGACGCTCACATCATATAGCAACTCCTCTTTCTGCACAGCTACGGGGTTTCTTCCTTCCCAGCTCCATTTTGGTCCATAATCACCAAAGTAATCCAAAACGTACCTAGACCTATAAATGAGCTAAAACATACTCGAAGGACATAATAAAAGACTCTAAATATGGCCTAATAGTGGTAAATACTGGGACCTATCAAAGGTAATACATTCTCCATCTCTTTCTTTCTTATTGGCTCAGGTGAGTGCGTTGATGTATGATTAAAACCGAAGGTCCATGACTGGCCGGTTTATGGTCATGGCCTTTGGGTCGATCTAGGGTTGTTTGGTTGAACTGACTGAGTGTTGCGTGATCGATACACAAAGAATTGAGGCCTAATGTATTACCTTTGTTTGGTGCATTCATGTAGATTAATCAAATGGCGCTATAATACTTATATACCTTAAGTATGGTCCTTGTAACAACCTGTCCCGTGGAACCCAGCTGGCGCTGCAGCGCATCGACCCTAGCCCCTCCTCTGTGATACAACCTGCCCTCTAGGGCCTCGGCTCACAGATATGTTATTGGTGCGCTTGGCGCTATTCGAACCCAAGACCTCATCCTTTAACAACCTCCTCACAGGACAAGCTGTCACCAATTGAGTGAGCTGGGTTCCACGGGACGGGTTGTTACAATAAAAGTTGACTTTTATATAACAGCCTACCCCGTCGAACCGAGGGATCCGCCGGCCCTGCATTGCACCGACCGTAACCCCTCCCCTGTAATACAACCTGCCCGAATTCACCCATAGGGCTCGGCTCACAGGTGGATTATTGATGCGCTTGGCGTTACTCGACCCCAAGACCTCACGTTTTCTCAACACTCTCACAGAGAAGCTGTTACCAATTGACCTGCAAATCAATTGGTAACAGCTTCTCTGTGGGAGTTTTGAGAAAGGGTGAGGTCTTGGGTTCGAGTAACACCAAGCGCATCTATAACCCACTTGTGAGCGGAGGCCTAGGGGTGAATTTGGGCAGGTTGTATCACAGGGGAGGGGTTAGAGTCGGTGCACTGCAGGGCCGGCTGATCCCCCGGTTCGACCGGGTAGGCCGTTATATAAAAGTCGACTTTTTATAACAACCTCCCTGTGGTATCCAGCTGGCCAGTACATTGTAACACCTCGGCTGGCGCTGCAGTGCATCGACCCTAACCCCTCCCCTGTGCAGTCCGTCGCACAGGTAGGTTATTGGTGAGGTTCGAACCCCAGACCTCACCCTTTAACAACTCTCCCACACAGAAGGTGTCACCAATTGAACTGCAGATCCCGAGTTGTGATATATGGAGAACTGATTTGGCTACCTATGTCACCAAAGTTGACTTACCTTTTCCGTCACACCTCCGTTTATAACTCCAGGGTTAAGCGTGCTTGGGCTGGAGTAGTGAAATGATGGGTGACCTATCGGGAAGTGATTCGGGATACCGTGCGAGTGAGGCCAAAACGTGAGAAAAGGTCGGGTGGTGATTGCAGGGTCAATAAACAATGATTTCGAGCCTTGGAAAATTAATGCACGACCGTCGGACAGGATGGGGCCCACGGGCCGAGAGAGCGGGCATGGGTGGCCCATTAGCCGTGGGCGGTCGGGGCGTTACAAGTGGTATCAGAGCTGGTTAGCCATCTCGGTTCTGACCCGAGAGGCATCTTGAGACCTGTCGTGGGGCGCAACGAGGACGTTGCGTTCTTTGAGAGGGGGTGAATTGTAACATCCCGAGTTGTGATATATGGAATGGCTTAAGAGAATTGATTTGGCTACCTATGTCACCAAAGTTGACTTACCTTTCCTCTCATACCTCCGTTTAGAACTATAGGGTTAAGCGTGCTTGGGCTGGAGTAGTGAAAGGATGCGTGACCTATCGGGAAGTGATTCGCGATATCGTGCAAGTGAGGCCAAAACACAGGAAAAGGTCGGGTGGTGATTGCAGGGTCAGTAAACAATGATTTTGAGCCTTGGAAAATTATTACGTGACCGTCGGACAGGATGGGGCCCATGGGCCGAGAGAGCGGTCATGGGCGGTCGGGGCGTTACAGTCCTATTCTTGGGCAAGGCTAATGGGTCCATTAATTATATATCATGCTAGATAGGCAGCCGACATAAATGAGTGATACTCGGGTCATTTAAGGTTAGTATTTTTTCAGAGAAATAAAAATACATTAAGAGTACAATGTATCAAATCTTTTTAGATTTATACAAAATGGTAATATGGCTTTCTTTGCTTCTGAGTTTCTTGAGTAGTTTAGGCAACCCTTCATTAGAACCTCACCTCAATTACACTTAAACGGGATAATAACTTAAAATTGACTGATTAGACTCGGGTTGCCTATCGGCTCGATTTGTGTGAGATATGTACAAACTAGCATCCAGGTCGGATCTCACAAATTGGTATCAGAGCATCCTTAGGTCCTAGGATATTTTAGTGTTGGTTATGCCCACTCATCAGGTCAAGGTTTTGCGGTAAGGGTAGGTTAATTCGTCCTCGAGTTAGCAGTAGGTAGATTCCTTGGACTAACTCATCGCTAGGGTGAGTTATAATTAGGGCTTTGGTTGGACTAACTCGTCGCTAGGGCGAGTTATCATTTGGGATTTACTTGGACTAGCTCATCATTAAGATAAGTTATCAGTAGTTTTAGGGACCACTTACCCACCTGTGTTGACAGATGGGTAGTAAGTCAGAGATAGGAAAATCTAGAAAAGACAAGGAGAATGTAGATGATGTTGGCCTTATTGGAAGGTCTGACGATGGCACTGAGCATGGAGGCTTTGCACCGGTTGTGGGCACGTGGAGTGACCCAAGTCGTGTGATTCTAAACATCTACACGGGGGAATGGGGACAGTTAGCCATACGGGTGCCAACGTGGAGAAGGTCGAACGGGGGCTCAGTCCTCGAACACATATTATCCATACTATGTTAAGTTAAATAAATGGGTCTAATGATCTGATTGGTCGAGTAATACATGTCGCGATGCCCGTCATTCATTCTGCAATGGAATATATTCAAGCCATGTTGGTTTAACCAGTTGGGGGTACAACCGCTGCACCATCGACCCAACCGGCCGGTGTGCAGTCGGCTATACTTTCAAGAATTCATATTGGTTGAACCCTAGAAATAGCGATGGGGAAGTGGTTGAGATCATTGCACCTCAAGCTGGAGTTGGTTGAGTTAAGGTACCCTACCTAGTATTGGATCACATGATTCGGTAGGGACTAGATTCTTCAAGGGTAGTATTGATCCAATTGAGGTGGACCAGTGAAAGAATAGGGTTGTTGGGAACTTTTCCTCAAATAGGTGCCCGAAGAGTATAGGAAGGACATTTCTATACACTTCTTGAATGGGGATGCACATAACTGGTGGACTACGGTCGAGAAACACATTGATGGCTGCATAAGCACATTTCGCGAGTTTGAAGGAACATGAGAGTAGTTTAGGAATTGTGAATGCTGGTGGTGGTCCGGCCATGCATTTACAAGGGATTTTACGGGATATCCCAATTAGGATAGGGGGTGTGGTCATGCCTGCTGGCATAATTGTATTACAACTCAAGAATCATGAGTTGATTTTGGGTATGGACTTGTTAGGGAGGTTTAGGAACACATTAAAATGCCATCGGGGCAGAGTTAGGTTTGAGAGGTTGAATGGAACATCAGAATTCCATAGTATACGGCCAATGTTCTGGAGTATAGTGGTCTCAGCAATCCAATCGAAACGGATGTTAGAGCAGGGATGCAAAAATACCTAGCAACTATATTTGTGCAAGACGTTGGTAAGGGCAACGGGATTTAGGACATTTCGGAAAATACATGAGGATAATTTAAGGTGTGCATTTGAAATGCTTAGGTAACAATAGTTGTTATTCAAGCTGAGTAAATGCAGCTTTTGGCAGAATAATATAGGATCCGTAGGGCTTATAGTGTCGGATAAATTGAGTCTTGGTAGAACACGAAAAGATTAGTTCCATCAGGGAATTGCTGAGGGCCATAGAACACCTCGAAGATCTGTAGTTTCTTAGGATTGGTTGGGTACTATATGAAGTTTGTAAGAAGATTCACAAGCTTCACCCAGCCACGGACCAAACTTATGGGCAAGTACGTGAAGTTTGTTTGGTCATAAGCTTGTGAGAACAGTTTCTCAAATCTTAAGGAAGCTCTGATGAGTTCACCTGTATTGGCATTACTGGAGAGATAAGCCATACGTCTACACAAATGCATCCATAATTAGGTTAGGATGTGTTCTGATCCAGAACGATTGGATAGTTTCGTATGCTTCTAGGCAGTTAAAGAAGCATGAGGGTAATTATCCAACTTATGATTTTAGAAATGGCAACTGGAGTATTTACAGTTAAAATTTAGAGATAATATCTAGGGTGCTAAATTGCAGATATATACATATCAAAATAGTATGTATTTTAATCAAATGTCTTCAGCTTTCGGTGTTGTAGTTTTCAGAAGATGCATTACATGCTGAAGGAGAGGGTCAAGACACCAGCGATCCTGTCACCAAACTAAATGTTTGGGCTTACTTCACGTTTTTATTTCCAAAAGGCGAGCAGAGATCATGGAGTCCTCCAGTTGCGTATGTTTGCGTGTACGAGTCTTGGTTTGCCAAGGAGGCCAAACTACGGTTCCTAGTTTTACACCTCATCACTTTGCACTGCAACAGGCGCCAAACCGCTCTCTCCCAGTTGACGGCTGGATCAGTTTGGATCGCGACTGCGCTGATGGTAATGGCTGAGAAGATCGATGTATTTGGGTCAGATAGAGTTTTTGAATAAAGTACCACGTTCATCATAGATGATGATACTGGTTTAGCTTTTGAGAAGATGCAATAGGCCACAACACCCTCACTGGACAACCTTTCAAGACTCAAACTGGATGAAAAATTACTTCTACGTGAAGATCAAGGAGGCAGGTTTGCAGAACCCTGGATAAACACCCATGTTATGGAACACAAATATCAGTAGATAAGAATTCTTTTTGCCACGAGATTAATTCTTTTCACTCACTCTTTTCTTCTTCTTTTTTCTGGTTTGGCATCCTTGCACTGCACCCTACCCAAAGAATTTATTTGAGAATGTAGTGTTGGTTAGAGCTTCAAGTCACTAGAGTTGGCCAGATATTAGCAATGAGAGAATCCATCATCTACTTGAACAAATAACAAAAGGTAATAACATTCATGGTATATCTCTTCTAGAGTGGCTTTAGCGTTTGCTGACTTGACACTTTTATCCTCTTTCTTTCAATTGATTGGGCTACCAACATTCCCTGTTCTAATGTTTGTGGCAAGAGGAAGGAGCCGCAAACATTGCAAGGGAAAAATTCAAGAGAAAGCTTCCAATTTATGCCTACTTCTTTTACAAAGGTTAGGTAGACATTTCAAAAAAATAAAATGCAAATTTTTCATAACATGTTGTTAATCCCGAGTTGCAGACTTCAGAGCAACCTCCTGCTGCGAATCCTTCTAAAAATACAAATAGGAAATAACCAAACAAAAAAGACCACAAGGAAGTCTAGGTGACAGAGGAGACTGTTACAGTCGAGGAACTGCCGACTTCTCCGACTGGCACGGTTGATGCAGTGGATGAAGAGAATCCAATCCTTCAGTATGTAATCCCTCCAACGGAAGGAGTTGTCTTGGAGGTAGCCAACCAAACTCCCTCGAGTCTCCGATTCAGGCATCTCCTATAAGGATCAGAACCAATGTCATGAATATGTTGTGTGAATTTACCCTTTTCCTTTGTTTATTTTTGTGTCAGTATGCGGCCCATATAACTTAATGGTGGCCGGCGACGAGGAATCATTAACAAAGAAAGGGAAAAGTTTTGACACGGGAAAGGAGAATCGATTCCAACAGTATAATAAGCTCAACGGAGATGTGAATGCCTGGAAGAAGTGCACTGAGTTAGTCATTTCCGAGAGGAATCAGTCAGTTAATGAGCTGAATTATTGAAGAAGCAGCTGGTCGTCACAACCAATAAAATCGAGGCTTCTCGTGCGGTAATCGTGGGATTAGAGTCATAGAAACTTTCTCTGATCTATCCCCTAAAAACCGAGACCATTATACTAAGGGAATCTCGTGAAGAATGTGTTGCTCGCTGCAAGATGAGGGAAATATGTTACTGCCCATCTGGAAAGTTTTTGTACTTTTATGGTAGAACATGGGACAATAAAAGAAAATATGCTCCTCCTGACTTAAGCCTCTGAAACCAAGAAGTATTTGGAGAAGCCTCAAGATTCCAAAAGCCATCATGGACGAACTTGCAAGGGATTAGGCACACTATGATAAAGAGCTTTCTGACATAGAAGTCCCAGAGATAGAGGATATGACTATATACTACCTCCTTTAGAAGAAGTGCTAGTAATCCTCAAACGGGTGCGGCCCCAGTGGCGAATGAGTTCAGGTTGAATGCCACTCTGATGTCTGCTGAGACCCTCTATGCTCTTCGTGCACCAGTTCAAGATGGGAAAACACTACACGTGTGAACATTAGAGAGACTTACCTTATTTTGGATGGATTTTAATGGCAAAGATTTAAAATAATGTTGTCTTTTTTGGGTAAGAAACTAAGATCATCAATGTTGGTGTTTGTTCGTTTTGGATAGTGAATTCCTCATTGGTTCATGAACATGTTTCACATTCCCTTGGACAAGACAAGTGTATTAATCTTGTCATGGAGTTAATAAGAAAATCATATTCTAAAGTGAAACATAACTTAGGTTTTGGAATTTGGGCAATCCAAGGTTCTAGTTTTGTAATATCCGACCCGGCTGTCTAGACTGCGATTGAAACGTTGCATCCTCGGACCACTTACTTGCCGAACCTCTTAATGTTTTCCCTTATTTTATAGTTTCTCCCTTTTGGTTAGGGTTTAATTAGGCCTTAGATAAAGACTTCCTTAGTCATTCACAACTTAGATCATTCATACTTGCAGCGGAATATTCTTTATTAATCTTTGATCTAGTTATTATTAAGTACTTAACCAGTCTAATCATCTATGCTTTGGGTAGTTCACTTAACACCACTCATCTTATAGATCATTTCTTAACTCATTTTAAGATTTACTAATCTGATTTTCCATTCCCCTAAACCATTATATCTAGATTTATGCACTTTTTGCTAGATCTTACCTTTGCCACATCCACGGAGCTTGTTAGCTAATCGACCCTTCATAGAACCGCCTTGCCCCTACTTGTCCAATTTATCCACGACCACTCCCTGATCTTATCTAGGTTTCTGCACTAAAACATTCCCTTTGGTACTTAGTCATTTAACCAACCATCCCAACAGACTAAGTAACCTGAGAGAAGTCTTCAAACGAGTAGTGATATGCTGATATGCATTTGGCTCTTGTTGGCTCATGCACCATCCAACATACTTTGCCTTATATCCTATAGTACCAAGTCCATATTTTGGACCAACATGCCCATCGAATCCTAAGTCAATCAACCAACCACCCCACATGACTTGGATCCCATGAGTCTTCACTCATATCTAATGGGCCATGGAACTGTATCCCAATCAAGCCAACCAGTCTTGTTCTTTCTAACTGATGTATCCTCTGATCTAGTTAGTACAAACCACTCGGCCCATTATCCATGGATCATGGCCGACAATACTCAACTATAATCAGTCCATATTCGGCCTTCCTTGTTCAGCGACATGACCTCAATCATACTGGAGTTAGGCCATCAAACCATTGCCTATGGTCCATGAAATCGACAATAATAATGTTAGGCCATCATCATTTTCATCATATATTGACTTAACCGCCATTGCCATCATGTGGGTCCACGCCCTACACATTGCTAGTGTCGCCCTTCCATCAATTGTACTGGTTTGGTAGTTCGCACCCCTCCTGTCATGACCGGTTCGTACCTCCTCGGTCCCAAACCATTTGCACCCCTTCGGTCCTGAAGCGTTTGCACCTCTTCAGTACTGAACCATTCGAACCTATTTGGTCCCAAACCATTCACACCTCTTCGGTCTCGAAACATTCTCACCTCTTCGGTCACAAACCATTCGCACCTCTTCGGTCCCAAACCATTTACACCTCTTCGGTCCCGAACCATTCCCACCTCTCCGGCACCAAACTATTCATACCTCTTGGATCACAATATGATCATATCCCTTGAATCACAATACATTCGCACCCCTTGGATCACGATACACTCACATCCATTGGATCACGAAACACTCACATCCCTTGGATCACGATACCCTTACACTCCTTGAATGGTGTTACATGATCACACCCCTTGATCTAACCTATCGGCTAAGGGCCGCGTCGGCCACGACCAGCCTATTGGCTATGGTTCACAATCATCAAACCGACCATCATGGCATGCTCTAAGCCTTGGTGACATGGATAACTACCACGTTTCACATGTGTATATATATATATATCATACGAATATAATCAATGTAAAGAGATAGAGATAGTAACCGCTTACAACTGCTCCAGCCCTTGTCGATCGGTTCATCCATCCCCCGGCTAACGCCCTTGGACCAGGGGCCTCTTGCTCCCATTTCTTCCATGAGTCGGCCTTCCTCTTGGCCATAGTGACTAACACAAGCTACGCCCTTATATGGCTGAAGCCATACTCACTATGATCCGGATCGTGACCTTAAGGCTTGGATCCCGGATCGTGCCCTTAAGGCTTGGATCCCGGATCGTGCCCTTATGGCTTGGATCCTCGGTCCTCTCTCTTTGGAGTATGGTTACTAATTCGAAGTGTGTCCATGCTCTGAGACTGAATCATTTGATCCCAGTCGTCCTCCTATATATAGGAAACCAAAGGTGGCCTTTGTCTCACTCTTCACGGCGTCCTTTCGTGACAGATCTTGGCCATTGATTAAATAACCGGTCCGGATCGCATCCATTGGTCGTGGCAATTACCCAATCGTCCCTGACCTGCCTCAGTGTCCACCTACAGTGTCAGACCACCAAGCAAGGTCAGTAGCCAACCAGCTTGGTCATCTAGGTTGAGCTGATCGCTAGCTTGTCCAGCTAGCTCAGCTAGTAGTTCAGCTTGTGTAAGCTCATCAGTAAGTGTGCAGCTGCTACAGTGGGTAGCTTAGATAGTCCAGCTCAT
>CAJHQP010007199.1:0-33625 GCA_905132765.1 Moricandia arvensis
GCTATACAAGGCAGTAGATTCCCTATCAAACAACCTAAGGTTCCCTATCCCTTCTGAAAGAATGTGAGAATTATAAAGAGTTTATGTGAGAATACTGAAGAACTCAGCAAGAACAAGGGAGAGAAAGGTAGATTTCGTGAGAGAGAGAGGGAGAGAGTTGTAGAGAGAGAACCAGAATAATGAGGAACTGATTCCTTGCCTTAATTGAGTCATGGTACATGTATATTTAAAGGGAGACAAATCCCCAATAAACTATTAAACAAAGAGACCTACAGAAGTATTAAACAAATGCATTCTTGGACAGAAGTGGCTCAGGCAGAGAGGGTGAAAGGGACAGGACCTAAACAGTCCAAAAGTGGTCCAGAAGTGGTCCAGAAGTGTTTGAATACTTCCCATCTCGTGACCTTTGCTCCCAACAGCTCTCTTGTCTTCTGATTAATTAAATACTTCTTTCTTAGGCAGAGAAAGCCATCTTCTGATTTATGTAGACCTCTTCTCTATCTTGCACTCCAAGCTAGGTTAGGTTGTACGGACATACTTGCATTCCAAGGTAGGTTGATCTTTTGCTTAATCTTCTTGTATCCATGCCATTTATTTCTTCATGTCAACACTCCCCCTCAAGCTTGACCATAGGGACTGGTCAAGCTTGGGCACGATGAAGCATTCCCTCATTAAAACCTTTACTTGAAAAAAACCACTTGGGATAAAAACCAAGCAAAGGGAAAAGAGTAGAACACTTCATGGCAAGAGGATCACTGACATCTGAGGTCTATGAGTCCAAGCTTAGGATGAATGAACTCACACACCTTGCTGCTAGCTGCCTTAGTGAATATGTCAGCTAGTTGATCTTCACTTCTAGTGTAGCATGGAAGAATCACTTGCTGCTCCACTGCTTGCCTCACCTTATGGCAGTCCACTTCTATATGCTTTGTCCTCTCATGAAAGACTGAATTGGATGCAATGTGTATTGCTGCCTGGTTGTCGCAATGCATAGTCATGGGTGTGGTGATCTCAATGCCCAAGTCCTTTAGCAGTCCCTTGATCCATATGAGTTCACTAGTAAGCTTCCTCATAGATCGGTACTCTGCCTCAGCACTTGAACATGACACCACCTTCTGCTTCTTGCTCTTCCAAGTCACCAAGTTGCCTCCAATAAATGTGCAGTACCCAGTAGTTGATCTCCTATCAACCCTATCTCCTGCCCAATCAGCATCACAATATCCAGTGATCTCAGTGCTTCCATTGCAACCCATCCAAACACCTTGACCAGGAGCTTCTCTCAAGTATCTCAAGATCCTCTCCACCATGTTCCAGTGATGAACCTTAGGGGTTTGCATATGCTGACTGACTTGGTTCACAGCAAAACACACATCTGGCCGAGTGATAGTTAGATATATGAGCTTCCCAACCATCCTCCTATACTTCTTTATATCTTCAAAGGGAGTGTCTTCAAACTCCCCCTCTCGCAATACCTTGTACCCTTCTTCCAATGGGGTTTTGGCATGTCTTCCTCCAAGGTTTCCTGCCTCATTTAAAAGATCAAGTGTGTACTTCCTTTGGGATAAGAAAAGCCCCTCTTTAGAGCGGCATATTTCAATTCCTAGGAAGTACTTCAACTCTCCCAAGTCTTTGATATCAAAAGATGATTTAAGGAAAGCTTTGGTTGAGAGTATACCTTCCTTGTCACTGCCAGTGATGATAATGTCATCAACATACACTAGAATGACCACAATCCCTTGCTTGCTGGTTAGAGTGAAGAGAGTATGATCTGCCTCAGATTTCACAAAGCCTCTTCCATTGAGTGTGGTGCTGAGCTTGTGATACCACGCCCTTGGAGATTGCTTCAAGCCATAGATTGCCTTCTTCAACCTTAATACATTCCCTGGTTTGACCATGCTTTCTAGGCCAGGAGGTGGTCGCATATATACCTCATCTTCCAACTCTCCTTGTAGAAAGGCATTCTTCACATCCATCTGCCATAGATCCCATTCTAAGTTGACAGAAAGTGATAGAAGAATCCTTATAGTATGCAGCTTGGCCACTGGTGCAAATGTATCAAGATAATCTTCCCCATAGACCTGAGTGTATCCTCTTGCAACTAGCCTTGTCTTTCTCCTTTCTGGTTTTCCATTGGCTAAGTACTTGATGGTGTATATGAGGCGACTTGTTACAGCTTTCTTGCCTTTGGGGAGCTCAGTTTCAAACCATGTATCATTCTTGATCATGGCATTGATCTCATCTCCAACAGACTCTCTCCACTCTTCATGTTGCATAGCCTCTTCATAAGATTTTGGGATGTATTCCTGATCCAATTCCCCAATGAAGACTTGATGCTCTTCTGGATATTGAGCAAGAGAGCATAGTACACTCACTGGATGTGCCACAGCTTCAGCATTGAAGTAAACTCTTGTATTGATCCAGTTCGAAGCAGGTTTCTTGAATCTTGTACTCCTTCTCAAAGGCTGTATCTGATCAGGTTCTGCCTCATTTGTTTCACTTGGTTCGCCTACTTGAGTCTCATTTTCTGATTCTGATGGCATCTCATCTTGATCATGAGCTACTGAGTTCTCTTCAGGCTCTCCATTCCTATTGCCCCCCTCATGATCAGGATGAGTGACTCCAATATCTTCTTCATCCTCTTCTATAGCATGATTGGGAACCTCCCTGACTTTTTCAGGTTCTTTTGACAAACTGATGCCAAGATTTTCCATAATAATTCTCAGATTATTGGCCTTGTCTGATGCTTGAGACAGATCTTTGAGCTCATCCCAATTCTTCTCAGCATAAAACCCTTTGCCTTCCATAAACTTTACATCTCTGGATACAAGTACTCTCCTTGTTTCAGTATTGTAACACTTGTATCCTTTCTGTGTAGGTGAGTATCCAATGAACATGCACTTCATGCTCTTTGCCTCTAGCTTGTTTCTTTGCTCTCCTGGTATCAACACGAAGCAGGTGCATCCAAACACTCTAAGATGTTGAATAGATGGTCTGGTTTTGTTTAATACTTCATAAGGAGAGATGTCATCCAGCACCCTGGTAGGAATCCTATTGATTAGATAGCATGCTGTGACCACAGCATCACTCCAAAATCTCTTAGGAACATTTGCATGGAACATCATAGATCTAGCCACCTCCATTAGATGCCTATTTTTCCTTTCAGCCACTCCATTTTGCTGGGGAGTATAAGGACAACTTGTTTGATGAACTATGCCATGTTTTGCCAGATGGTTCTTGAAAGCATGACTTGTATACTCTCCTCCATTGTCTGACCTCAGTACCTTCACATTAGCCTTAAAGTGGTTAGTGACATAAGATTGAAAGTTCATAAAGGCTTCTAACACACGATCCTTAGAAGGCAGTAGAGTAACCCAAGTGTATTTTGATTTTTCATCTATAAATGTAACAAAATACTTATGATTATCTCTAGACATGCAAGGTGAGGTCCAAACATCAGAGTGAACTAAGTCAAAGCATTTCTCATAGATAGTGTCAGATGTTGGAAAAACAGATTTGCAATGCTTTCCTAAGATGCATGCTTCACATTCTAGGTGGTTAAATGACATATCAGGCATAATGATCTTTAATGCACGAGTGTGAGGATGACCTAGTCTAGCATGCCAAATAGTGCTATCACACACAGATGAGTTACTGATCATGCATAAATGAGAAGGAGTAGAGGGTTTAGAGGGCTTAGTCTTTTGGAGATGGTATAAGCCACCCTGACTGTTTCCTTCACCAATCACCTTCCCTGTCTTAAGGTCCTGAAACTCAACATCATTAGGCCTAAAAACCACCTGACAATTCAGGTCAACCGTGGCCTTTTTCACTGAGAGAAGGTTAGAGGCAAAACTAGGCATATAAAAGGCAGTGGATTCATTATCAAACAACTTAAGGTTCCCTATTCCTTCTATCTTCACCTTATCACCATTAGCTATTATTACATTCCCTAAGGCAGGCCTAACATCACTAATAAGAGACCAAGATCAGTATGGAGTGAGCTAGATGAGCTCAAGAAGTGATGAAAACCCTTCTGGTTTTATTTCCCTGATTGATCTTGAGGGTGATTTGAATGGTCACTTCTGGTGGTTACTAACACACGCAGGTTGCTTTTGATGGATTAGACTCGAACTGATGGTGGATGGAATGAATGAATGGTTCTTCAGAACTGATCTATGGACTGACCAGAACTTGTGTAGAAGTGTCAGTAGATCGTGCAGTTTACCCACACAAACAATGATCTAAAGACAAGTAAGCCTTGCAGAGAATCTGGTGTGACCACCATTGGGTCAAATGCAACCTCCAGTCAATCCAATTGCCAAGACGCCAAGGAACCAGAAGAGGAGGATTACCAGGAAGAGATCCAGGAGCTGATGGAGGAACTAGAACAAGTAGATCCCTATGTAGCCGACTGGATGAGTGGAGAGGAAGAGATGGAACAGAATGCAGCTCAAGATGACTTGATCTTCTCAGTTGGACCAATTACAAGATCAAAGACAAAAGCTCAGAGGCAAGCTTTGCTAACTCTGCTTGAGCACGTGAGACAAGAGGAGGAATCAATCAAGAGTAAAGGACCAGCATGTTGGTTTAATGTGATTTCGATTTGTACTTAAATTGAACTAGCAAACCAAAGACAATTAGGATTAGGATTTTCGATTCAGAGTAGTAAACCAATTTCAATTGGGTTTAGGGTTAGGGTTAGACAAAACCAATTTCAATTCGGTTTAGGTTTAGGGTTAGACAAAACCAAAACCATCTCGGTTTAGGTTTAGGGTTAGATGTAGCTTTCTATTTAAGCAAGCGCCGCAGGCAGCTTGAAACTCAATCAATAAACTCGAAGTCTTTTAGCAATTGCTTGCCTAGTTCTTCTGCTTTCTCTGTTCAGCTAAAGGAACATTGATCTTCATCTAAAGGAAGGAATTCCTTGTGATCCATCAACGACAATACAAGGTAATCTTATGTCATTGAGTAGCAACACATCTCTGAGGCATCCCCATCGCCAAGGAGAGCAGTCCATCATCAGACCCGAGTGCTAGTAGCCTCTTGATCAACCCTCTATCCATCCCCTTCAAGTGATCCGTGGAGAACAAGCCTATCCAGGCCGCACCAAGTGGTATCAGAGCCACTTGAAGGTTAGGGTTCGTGTTTGTCTACTCAGATCTATCATTCCATCAAACACTTTCTTCTCTTTCTATCTGTTGTAAGCTGATCCGGCCAACCCCTAAAGAAAAATCAAAAGAAAAAGTGGTCTAAGATCTAAAAACAGAAAGAGATCGGCCAAATCAAAAAAAAAAAAAGAGAAAAGAACAAAGCTGAGGAGAAATCCAGCTGGGGTGGTAAGGCGGATTGGTGACCAAACTCTTTCAATCTGTCTATCTAAATCACTTGGGATAAAAGTTCTAGAACTTAGGTGAAAGAGCTTTGAATCTTAACTGAACTCGTGAGAAAGGCAGAGACTTGGCAACTAAAACCGAGTGAGAGAGAGTTTGTTTGCTATTTGGCTTTTCTAACTTGCTTTTCAGGTTACTATGGCTGAAAGAAGAGAAGGAGAGATGTGGGAGAACCTGTTGTTCAACAAATCCGGCTTGATCAACTGCAGTTTGAAGCCATGATTGCTGAGATAACGAGGAGAATGGAGAGAGTTAACCGAGCTAACGTTGACTTACCTGGTAATGATCATGTTGCAGGTGTAGGTGCTGGACGAGCTAGGATGAGACCTAGGAGAGGAGCTCGTGCAATGGAAGTGGTTGAGGAGCAACTTGAGTCCGCAGAAGAGAGTGAAGGAGACTCACTGGATGGACAACAACCTAGGCACCACAACAGAAGGGTGCAGGCTGATGACAACCTTGGTAGCCTCAAGCTGAGGATACCACCATTCCATGGCAAGAATGATCCTGACGCCTACTTGGAATGGGAGAAGAAGATAGAGTTGGTCTTCGGATGCCAACACTACACTGAGGAGAGGAAGGTCAAGCTAGCAGCCACTGAATTCTGTGGTTATGCTATAAACTGGTGGGAGCAGATTGCAACAACAAGGAGGCGCAATGGAGAGCCCCAAATCACCTGCTGGTTTGAGATGAAAACCTTGATGAAGAAGAGGTTTGTCCCTGCTCACTATGGACGAGACCTTCACCAGAGATTGAGAAGACTTTCTCAAGGCACAAAGAGTGTAGAGGACTATCACCAGGAGTTGGAGACACTCATCATGAAGGCTGAAGTGGTTGAGGATGCTGAAGCAACCATGGCTAGATTCCAAGGAGGACTCAACCGGGAAATCCAAGATAGGCTGGAGCTACAAGACTATGAGGACATGAATGAGTTGTTGCACAAAGCCATTCTGATTGAGCAACAAAACAAAAGAAGAAGCACTGCCAAATCTCAATTCGGATCTGCTTCAAAACCAGCCTACTCAAAGGATGACAAATCCTTCTCTAAGCCTAAAGAAGGAACCTCAGCAGTAGGTTCCACTCGTGATGACAAGGGCAAAGGACCAGCAACACCTGCTAGGTCCCGGAATGTCAAGTGCTTCAAGTGTCATGGCTTTGGACACTATGCTAATGAGTGCACCAACAAGAAGGTTATGGTCCTGCTTGACAATGGAGATGTAGTCTCGGAGGATGAAGAGGAGCTATCTGAGGAGGACGTGGATTACCCTGTCAAGGGAGAACTTCTAGTCACCAGGAGGACTCTCAATGTTCAACCAAAGGCGAAAGAACATGAACAGAGAGAGAACTTGTTTCACACCAGGTGTTTAGTCCTAGACAAGGTGTGTAGCCTGATCATTGATGGAGGAAGCTGCACAAACGTGGCAAGTGAGACACTAGTGAACAAGCTGAACCTTACTGTCCGCAATCACCCAAGCCATACACACTCCAGTGGCTAAGTGAAGAAGGTGAAATGCGAGTGACCAAACAAGTGATGGTGCCCCTGACCAATTGGGAGATACCAGGATGAGATCACTTGTGATGTCCTACCTATGGAGGCTAGTCACATCTTGCTGGGCCGCCCATGGCAATATGACAAGAGGGCAGTGCATGATGGCTACACGAATAGGCATTCCTTTGTTCACAAGGAAAGGAACATCACTCTGATGCCATTGACTCCACAAGAAGTGCATCAAGATCAGGTGCAACTTAAGCTGAGAAGAGAAGAAGCTAAGGCCACAGTTTCAGCTTCACTCAAGGAGGACACGGCCAAGGAGTATAGGGATGTCTTTCCAGAAGATAATCCAATTGGTTTGCCACCCATCAGAGGCATTGAGCACCAAATTGACTTTGTACCAGGAGCTTCACTCCCAAACCGTCCAGCATACAGGACCAACCCTGTTGAGACCAAGGAGCTTCAGAAACAAGTCAATGATCTCTTGGAGAAGGGCCACATCAGAGAGAGCATGAGTCCTTGTGCTGTACCTGTTCTACTGGTACCCAAGAAGGATGGAAGCTGGCGCATGTGTGTGGATTGCCGAGCCATCAACAACATCACAGTTAAGTATAGACATCCTATCCCTCGCTTAGATGACATGTTAGATGAGTTACACGGTTCATGTGTCTTTTCTAAGGTTGACTTAAAGAGTGGTTACCACCAGATTAGAATGAAAGAAGGAGATGAGTGGAAAACTGCTTTTAAGACTAAGTTAGGATTGTATGAGTGGCTTGTTATGCCATTTGGTCTTACTAACGCCCCTAGCACTTTCATGAGGTTGATGAACCATGTCTTGAGAGCTCTTATAGGTCGATTTGTGGTCGTTTACTTTGATGATATTCTCATTTATAGTAAGACCATGAAAGAACATGTTGAGCACTTGAGACAGGTTTTAGATGTGCTTAGGAAAGAGAATCTGTATGCTAACTACAAGAAGTGCTCATTTGGAACAGATAACCTTGTCTTTCTAGGTTTTGTTGTTACATCACAGGGCATACAGGTTGATGAAGAGAAGGTGAAAGCTATCAAGGAGTGGCCGACTCCTAAAACCATTGGAGAAGTCAGAAGTTTTCATGGACTTGCTGGCTTCTACAGGAGGTTTGTGAAAGACTTCAGCACCATTGCTGCCCCACTCACTGAAGTCATAAAGAAGAATGTGGGATTCGCATGGGGGCAAGCTCAGGATGATGCATTTCAGTTGCTGAAAGGGAAGTTAACCAGTGCTCCTTTACTTGTACTCCCTGACTTTCTTAAAACTTTTGAGATAGAGTGTGATGCATCTGGAGTGGGAATTGGAGCCGTGCTGATGCAAGAAAAGAGGCCTATAGCTTACTTCAGTGAGAAGCTTGGAGGCGCCACATTGAACTACCCAACCTATGACAAGGAGCTGTATGCCTTGGTGAGAGCTCTACAAACGTGGCAGCACTACCTTTGGCCTAAAGAGTTTGTGATCCATACAGATCATGAATCTCTTAAGCATCTCAAAGGGCAACAGAAGCTGAACAAGAGGCATGCTAGGTGGGTTGAGTTCATTGAGACATTCCCTTATGTCATCCAGTACAAGCAAGGTAAAGAGAATGTAGTTGCTGATGCACTCTCAAGAAGGTATGTTCTACTATCTTCTATGGAAACAAAACTTTTGGGATTTGAACACCTTAAGTCTTGTTATGCTGATGATCCAGAGTTTCAGGAAGTTTTTAGAAACACTGAGAAACATGCTAGTGGAAAGTTCTATCAAGTGAAAGGGTTTCTTTTCTATGATAACCGCTTGTGTGTGCCTTGTGGTTCTTTGAGGGAACTTTATGTCAGAGAAGCTCATGGAGGAGGGTTGATGGGACACTTTGGCGTAGCCAAGACACTGTCTACCTTGCAGGAACACTTCTATTGGCCTAACATGAAGAAAGAAGTGGAGAAGGTGTGCTCAAGGTGTGTCGTGTGGAAACAAGCCAAGTCCAAGGTGCAACCAACAGGTTTGTATACTCCACTCCCTATCCCTACTGAACCTTGGGTTGATATCTCTATGGACTTTGTTTTGGGACTGCCTAGAACTAGAAAGGGTAGAGATAGCATCTTTGTGGTGGTTGATAGGTTTTCCAAGATGGCACATTTCATACCTTGCCATAAGACTGATGATGCATCCTTAGTGGCTGATCTATTCTTTAGAGAGGTTGTTAGGTTGCATGGAATGCCCAGGACCATAGTTTCTGATAGGGACTCTAAGTTCCTTAGCTATTTCTGGAAAACATTGTGGGGGAAATTAGGAACTAGATTGCTATTCTCAACCACTTGTCATCCACAAACTGATGGGCAAACTGAGACTGTCAATAGGACATTGTCTACCCTCTTGCGTGCTATAATCAAAAAGAACATTAGGACTTGGGAGGATTGTTTGCCGCATGTAGAGTTTGCATACAATAGGTCAATGCATTCAGCCACTAAGCTCACCCCTTTTCAAGCCGTCTATGGATTCAATCCCTTGTCTCCATTAGACTTGTTGGCTTTACCTTTGAAAGAGCAGACTAACCTTGATGGTCAGAAGAAGGCCGAGTTTGTTAGATCTTTGCATGAACAGGTCAGGAGAAACATAGAGGACCGCACCAAAATGTATGCAAGAAAGAAGAACAAAGGCAGGAGAGAGTTGGTGCTAGAACCAGGTGATCTCGTGTGGATCCATCTCAGGAAGGAAAGGTTTCCTAATGAGAGAAAGTCCAAGCTGATGCGAAGGACAGACGGGCCATTCAAAGTGCTCAAGAGGATCAACAACAATGCTTATCAGATTGATCTTGAAGGTAAGTACAACATTAGCTCAACATTCAACGTTTCTGACTTGATTCCTTTTGTGGCAGATGAATCGGATTTGAGGTCAAATCCTTTTAAAGGAGGAGGGGATGGTGTGACCACCATTGGGTCAAATGCAACCTCCAGTCAATCCCATTGCCAAGACGCCAAAGAACTAGAAGAGGAGGCTTACCAGGGAGAGGTCCAGGAGCTGATGGAGGAACTAGAACAAGTAGATCCCTATGTAGCCGACTGGATGAGTGGAGAGGAAGAGATGGATCAGAATGCAGCTCAAGATGACTTGATCTTCTCAGTTGGACCAATTACAAGATCAAAGACAAAAGCTCAGAGGCAAGCTTTGCTAGCTCTGCTTGAGCACGTGAGACAAGAGGAGGAATCGATCAAGAGTGAAGAACCAGCATGTTGGTTTAATGTGATTTCGATTTGTACTTAAATTGAACCAGCAAACCAAAGACAATTAGGATTAGGATTTTCGATTCAGAGTAGTAAACCAATTTCAATTGGGTTTAGGGTTAGGGTTAGACAAAACCAATTTCAATTCGGTTTAGGTTTAGGGTTAGACAAAACCAAAACCATCTCGGTTTAGGTTTAGGGTTAGATGTAGCTTTCTATTTAAGCAAGCGCCGCAGGCAGCTTGAAACTCAATCAATAAACTCGAAATCTTTTAGCAATTGCTTGCCTAGTTCTTCTGCTTTCTCTGTTCAGCTAAAGGAACATTGATCTTCATCTAAAGGAAGGAATTCCTTGTGATCCATCAACGACAATACAAGGTAATCTTGTGTCATTGAGTAGCAACACATCTCTGAGGCATCCCCATCGCCAAGGAGAGCAGTCCATCATCAGATCCGAGTGCTAGTAGCCTCTTGATCAACCCTCTATCCATCCCCTTCAAGTGATCCGTGGAGAACAAGCCTATCCAGGCCGCACCAATCACACATCACACAAGACCTTTAAGCATCCTGGGACAGTATCTAGCAAGCTTTATAAGACCCTCAGGACATGAACACACACTACACCACACGGCCATAACAAAAGTCTCAAGCTTTATACAAGGGAAGGAAGTTATCTGTGAGAATAGAGAGAAAATGGTGAGAGTATTATGGAGAGTAAGTTTGGTGAAGAGAGTAACAAGAATGGTTGAGAAGCAAAGATAATGAGCCTACTGGACAGATTGTATAAAAGATAGAGACTGAGAGTGTTTGAGAGAATGGTTGAGTGTGAGCTCGTGTGAGCTGAGAATAGGATGTGAGAATAGATAGAAATTGGTGAGAATGAAATGGAGAATGATTTTGGTGAAGAGAGTCAGTTTCTGGTTTACTTTGGACCTGAAAGACTGAGAATCAAAGAGAGAGTGTTTTTGAGAGTTAAGTGAGAATGATGGGGTTATGGATAGAGTTTGTGATCTTCTGGTTTAGTATGGACCAGAGAAAAGGATGGACGAAATTATGAGTGAGAGTATTTGAGAGTTTGTGAGAATAAGAGATTGAGAGAATAAAGTAACCAGAGATTTGTTGAAGGAAAGAATTAACTTATCACTTCAGAGAGTATGAGAATATGGAGAGATTAAGAGAGTTTTTGAGTATGAGAGAGTGTATGAGAATTAGAGAGAATATGAGAGTGTATGAGAGATTGTGAACCAGAGAATAAGTGAAGGAGGAGGCTCAACTCTCCTTAGGAATTTCGTGGGTTACATGTGGGGGCTTTATAGCCAAGTTACAAGACATTAAAGGCACAATAAACTACTAATAAAACATTAAAACTTAAATAACTAATTTGTAGAGAAAGAGAGATCAGAGCAGGTTCAGAACTGGCTGGGGCAGACTGGTGTGGAGCAGGCTTTGGAATGGACAGTGGAACGTCCAGAGGAAGAGAAAGTGACTGGAGGAAGAGGGCACATTCAGCTTGGTGTGAAAGTGACAGGTCCAGCTGCATCTCCAAAGCACCCATGTGACTTCTTCTTGTCCAATTCCAACTAGCTCCTTACATTTGAATTCAAACTAAGTATCCTTAGGTTTCTCGACCTTTAGCAACGTCCAAGAGTTTTCCAAGCACCTTTATTGCCTTGCAAGTCAGGTTAGGTCAAGTGGTGAATGGACAGCCTTCATCTTTCCTTGCAAGTCAAGTCTGCTTGATCCACATTCTATCTTTAACCAGCTTTGCTTCTTCTTCTCTTTCTTTTATTATTCCAACACTCCCCCTCAAGCTTGACCATAGGAATTCTTGGGCAAGCTTAGAACTGAGATTACTTGCCTCATTAAAAACCTAATTATAGGGAAAAAGAGTGTGAGAATAGAGAGAATATGGTGAGAATGAAAGTGTGTGAGAGTCTGGTTGAGAGGAAACAAGAGAATGGATGAGAGACAATAGTATGAGGCAGAATTGCCTTGAATGAGAGAATGAAAGATTTTAGTGAGATTGAGAGTGTTTGTGAGTGTGGTTGAGGGTGAGCTCGTGTGAGCTGAGAGTAAGAGACTTGAGAGAGTAGAGAACCAGAGAATAGGAGATCTGGTGAAGGAGAGACTTAACTCTCACTTCAGAGAGTATGAGAGATTATGGAGAGTTTAACAGAGTTTCTGAGTATGAGAGTGTATGAGACTTAGAGAAAATATGAGTGTATGAACCAGAGAGAATAATGAAGGAGGAGGCTCAATTCTCCTTAGAAATTTCGTGGCTTACATGTGGGGGCTTTATAGCCAAGTTACAAGACACTCACATGACATACAAACACATTAAACTACTAATAAAACATGAAAACTTAAATAACTAATTATGTAGAGAAAGAGAGATCAGAGCAGGTTCAAAACTGGCTGGGGCAGAGTGGAGCAGGCTGTGGCATGGACTGTCTGGCACGTCCAGAGGAAGAGAATGTGACTGGAGGAAGAGGGTACATTCACCTTGGTGTGATAGTGACAGGTCCAGCTGCTTCTCCAAAGCACCCATGTGACTTCTACTTGTCTAAATCAAACCAGAACTGAGTAATTCCATTCAAACTTGATTCCCTTTACTTCTGGAGGCTCCCAACGTCCATATTAAGTCTCCCCAACTCCTTTCTTGACTTGCAAGGTAAGTTAGGGCAAGATGAGTTGCTTGTGGAGCAAGACTGTACGGACAGATTCAAATCTGCTTGTTCCAGATGCTTGATTTGCTTACTCCTGATTGGCTTGGTCTTTCATCAACTCCAGCTTTGTTTTTTCTTCATTCCAACACTCCCCCTCAAGCTTGACCATAGCAGATCCTTGGGCAAGCTTGGAACTGAGATTACTTGCCTCGTTAAAAACCTAATTATAGGGAAAAAGAGTACAAGCAATCCAGTCTTCTTTTGGACATCTTTATTGGCAAGTAAGACGCCCTTTCCTTGCTTCACACTTGAAATGATTCCTCTTGAACCTTCTACTTATTTCACAGCTTGTCTCCCCGTTGCTTCTGGCTTCTTGCCTTCTTCTTGGGTTGAGATCAAGCCAAGATGTATTTGAGATGATAATGAGGAGTGTCTTCTCTCTTGGCTTGCACTTGAATCCCTCATTTCATCCTTCTTCATAATGGCCTTGCAAAGTCACTTGTAGAACAGACTTGTCAGGGGGACTTTGCAAAGATCCAGCTGCCATCTTTTGAATGAACTGCCTTTCCTTGCTCAGCCAAGAATATCCCTGGTCAACTCCACTTTTTCCTTTGCTTCAGCTTCAACAATAGGTCATTGGCTTCTCATTAACACCCATCCTCAAGCTTGACCAGAGAATGAGAGAATATGGCCAAGAAGAAGGCTGAGATGGTACAACAGATTCATGAGCAAGCTAGACGCAACATTGAAGATAAAACAAAGCAGTATGTCAAACATGCCAACAAAGGAAAACGTGAGAAGGTGTTTGAAGTTGGTGACCAAGTGTGGGTACATCTAAGGAAAGAGAGATTTCCAAATGAAAGGAAATCTAAACTGATGCCGCGGGTCGATGGACCTTTTGAGGTCATAAAGAAGATCAGCAACAATGCCTACAAGCTGGACCTCCAAGGTAAGTATGATGTGAGTAATAGCTTCAATGTTACTGACTTGATCCCTTTTGTTGCAGATGAGCCAGATTTGAGGACAAATCCTTTTCAAGAGGGAGGGGATGATGTGATCATGGACCAGCCAACTAATGGAGATGGTGAGCTGATGGACAAACCAATTGATGAAGATGCATTGTCTATTCCAGAAGGGCCTATGACTCGTTCCAGATCAAAGAAGCTCAAGGAAGCTATTGGAGGATTACTTAAGATGTCACTCATACAAGAAGATTGTCTTGGCCGAAGCTTGATCAACCTAGACACCCTCACCACCATTCAAGCTACCCCTTTGTCAAGCTGATCATCAACTAGGCAAGCAACCTAAGTGTGCTCTTTTTCCCTACCTTTGGTTTTGTCCCAATGTGTTTTCTAAAGATAGGTTTTTAACGAGGCCTTAGTTTGCTTCACAAATCACCTAGTTGATGTATCTTAGGATATGCATGATATGTATGCATATTAGGACCGACCACATTTCTATCTTAGTTTAAGTTTAGACTATGGTTTTTATTTCATTATGATTCTCGAAACCTGAAGGAGCCTGTTCCTTGGTTTCTATTTAAACTCGTGTAAACCTCATTCTAAGGCACGCAGTCTTTTAACATAAACCTTTTGTATTCTCTCTTTCTCTCTGATCTTTGTCAAGTGCAAGAGCTTGCTGGTGAGTCATATCCGGCGACTAAGGGTTCTAGTTTGGTGTGTCATATCCGATCTAGTGCCTAGGAGTATCAAGGAGACCTTCCACACCTCTTTGTGTCACCAATCGATCCACAAGCCTTGGTAAACTTGAGTCTTTTGATTCGTTTACGCAAGGATCTATCCCAAATAATCCAGAGCAGTATCCTAGGAACGTGTTACTGGACAGACTGGTGTAGAGCAGGTTGTGTCATGGACAGTCTGGCATGTCCAGAGGAAGAGAAAGTGACTAGAGGAAGAGGGCACATTCAGCTTGGGGTGATAGTGACATGTCCAACTGCTTCTCCAAAGCACCCATGTGACTTCTACTTGTCCAAATCAAACCAGCACTGAGTAATTCCATTCAAACTTGATTCCCTTTACTTCTGGAGGCTACCAACGTCCATATTAAGTATCCTCAACTCCTTTCTTGCCTTTCAAGGTAAGTTAGGGCAAGATGAGTTGCTTGTGGAGCAAGACTGTACGGACAGATTCAAATCTGCTTGTTCCAGATGCTTGATTTGCTTGCTCATGATTTGCTTGGTCTCTTCATCAACTCCAGCTTTGTTTGTTAATTCCAACACTAAGAACATGATTCATTGACCTCATGAATGTACTAGGTGCATTGGTTAATCCAAATGGCATAACTAACCACTCATATAATCCATGTTTAGTTTTGAATGCAGTTTTCCATTCATCCCCTTCTTTCATCCTAATCTGATGATAACCACTTTTTAAATCTATCTTAGAAAAGATGCAAGAGCCATGCAATTCATCAAGCATATCATCAAGTCTAGGGATAGGATGGCGATACTTCACTGTGATGTTGTTGATTGATCTACAATCAACACACATTCGCCATGTACCATCCTTCTTAGGCACTAGGAGCACTGGTACAGCACATGGGCTCAAACTCTCTCGGATATAGCCCTTCTCCATGAGTTCCTCTACTTGTCTTTGCAACTCCTTGGTCTCAACCGGGTTGGTTCTGTATGCTGGATGGTTTGGAAGTGTAGATCCTGGAACAAAGTCTATCTGGTGCTCAATCCCTCTCAAAGGTGGTAAACCAATGGGATTGTCCTCTGGAAATACATCTTGAAACTCCTGCAAAAGAGAAACCATCTCACTCGGATACACCGGTGTAGAATCTGTTAAGTTCAAAAGGGTTTCTTTAAACACAAGTAAGATAGCAGATTGTTTAGAGTAGAGAGTTCTTTTGATATCACCCATGTTAGCATAGAAGTTTGGCTGCTTAGTTCCAGCCGGTTTTAGATCAATCTCCTTCTTCTTTTGGAGTTGAATCTGATCTTGTTGAACTTCCTTAGGTGTCAAGGGAACCAGAGTGGTCTTGCGTCCCTTGAACTCAAAGGAATGCTTGTTGGTGAAGCCATCATGGATAACTCGGCGATCAGATTGCCAAGGTCTTCCAAGGAGTATGTGAGCAGCTTCCATAGGCAACACATCACACAAGACTTCATGTTCATACCTCCCAATGGCTAAGGGAATAAGGACTTGACTTGAAACCTTCATGGTGCCTTCTTCATTCAGCCATTGTAGCCGGTAAGGTTTGGGATGCTTCTGAACCTTCAATCCAAACTTCTTGACCATGGTTTCACTCGCAGCATTCACACAACTACCTCCATCAACAACGAGGCTGCACACTTTTCCTTGGACCAAGCACCAGGTGTAGAAGAGGTTCTCACGCTGCTCTAGCTCCTCAGCTTTGTTTTGCAAGCTTAGAAGCCTTCTTGCTACTAGAAGCTTCCCCTGGACTGGTCCTTCTTCATGTTCTTCTTCAGTGTCTTCTTGGTCAGACTCGGTGCTGTCTGTTAACTTGAAGAGATACAAATGAACAAGAGAGAGATGAGATGGAGGCAAAGAAGATAGTGTGGTGTGAAGGATCTTGTGCAACAAGTATGGAAAAGGCTGTGGACAGCTTCTGAGTGTGCAAGAGACTGAGGAACATCAATGAGAAGTCTAAGGAAGACCTTGGGAAGCTTTGGTGAAGAGTAGGGATCAAATGGGCAATGTTTGGGTGAGTTGTACGGATGGCCGTACGGACTGTACGGCCTGTACGGCCTGTACGGCCTGTACGGATCCGTACGGACCAGACTCGACCCACAAACATTTAAACTCGACCATTTGATCTTTGAAGATGAGTTTAAGGCTTGGGAAGGTTAGGGCACATCAAGTGACCCTAAAATGACCAAGACGTGTTTTCCAAGGAAGCTTCAAGACTTGTGAAGCAAGGAAGGGTTAGGGTTTGAAGTGAAGATCAATCTTGGGTGTAAAGGAAGGGTTTAGGCGACCAAAGGAAGATGCCTTGGTATATTCGGCCAAGGGAGCTTCCAGGAAGGAGCCAAGGTGTGGATAACCTTATCCACTCACCAAAGGAAGGAAGAAGGAAGAAAGGAGCCGTTTATGGATAAGGTGTTAGAATTCATGAGTGTTTGTCTCATGTCAAGAGAGTATTCAGTCAACTTGTGACTGAATTCCCTTCTACCAACAACAAGAACTCACAACTACAAGGAAGAGACAATCAACTTGTGATTGAATCCTCTCAGCAAAACACTCTACACACCATCTGAATCTAACAAGATAAAGTGGCTGTGAGATTGATACAAGAACTAGAATTAAACTATCTCTAGTATGAATCTATCCTTGTGAAGTAACACAACACTTATAGTTTGTGTGCTTAAGACTAAAAAGAGATAGACTCAGTAAGCTAGAGTAAGAGAAGATTAATAAAGAGTTTAGAGGTGATTTTAACAAGTATTAGGCTGCCTTAAGAGAGGAAGAGCTAAGGCAGCCTCTAAACCATGATGCTTAACTCCTTACATTATAAATATTGATTAAACACAAGCAAGAGAGAGAGAGCCACGAATTTAGAGTGAGAAACTTGTTCTTATTACTTGCTTAATTCAGAATCAAGATACAACACATATATAGAGTTTAAACTTGCATGAAAGGGGACAAGGAGACAAGAACATCATAATTGGGTTTGGAATAGTAATATCCACTCCCAACAACTCCAATTTGAATTTGAACTTGTAGATCCACATTTGAACTTCAAATCCCCTTCTAGAAGCTTTCTTAGGCGTGCTCAGGTTGAGCTGAGAAAGCCTCTCAGCTTCCTTGCCTTCCAAGCCACTCTAGACTAAATCACTCTTGCTTGAGCGGGCAGCAGAACACCTGCAACTTGTAACTGGTGTAACTTCCAAACCATAACTCTTTTTGGACTGATTCCAATTCGCCGCGTGCCCTTGATGAGTGTAGAATGTAGGACAATTGGTTTCATGGTCAAATTCTTCATGGTTAGGAATTTACACCCCTTTTCCTGAGACATGCCAGTGTGAACTCCATCACTAGCATTTTTCTTCTTCATTCTAATAATCCCCCTCAAGCTTGACCATAGGAGATCCTTGGGCAAGCTTGGAACCTTGAAGAAGCTCCCTCATTAAAAACCTTAGCAAGAAAACCTCATGGGACAAAACTTTCTAAGGGAAAAAGAGTGGACTTCTACAAAGCCTAGGAATTGGCCAATGAGTTCTATGTGTCTTAGAACCAGTGTGGTTGGACACATAGACTCTGGATCAAGGCCTTTCTTAAAAAAACAAGTATGAACTCCATAACTTGCGCACATCATTTCTTGGATCATCTCTTCTACAAGCTGGTTTGTTGTCTACCTCTTTCTTGTGACTTCTTGCCATCTTCAAGGAGAGTTATGGTCTACCAGCTTATGCTATAGAGAACTCCAAGTACCTTCTACATAATGCATAAACACTTGCATCAATTCTCAAGGCATAAACCAATCAATTCATATTTATAGATTGAAATGGTTACTCCCCTTGCATATGGTTGGTATGAATGGTGAGGAGTGTCTCTTGGACACTTGAATCCTCCATATTATCTGAGGTGAGGCAATGGACGACTTGGACCTTCAGGATAGCTCACCATTACCCCTCCTCAAGCTTGATCCGGAGAGAATAAGTGAAGGATCAAGCTTGGAAGTGAGCACATTGAGTATTGAAACCAGGAGCGCATCACCCCTACAGCTGCGCTTAAGTCAACCGGCTCCTCCCTTAGTCTTTTCTCCACTGCCTCTTGTAAGTCTTTTGAACCAGGAGCTCAACACCCAAACAGGCTGCGCTTCTTCAACCGGTTTCACACACAAAACATCTCTCCATGGTCAGGAATGTACATCATGTGTAGGCTCTGAATGACACAGGAATATACATCATGTGTAGGCTCTGATCAGCATGGACAATGTCCTTATTCTTTGTCTTGGACTGGTGATGAACAGAGACAACACTTGTGTACCTGAAACACCACTCAAACTCCAGCAAGAATTAGTCCACACACACTAGGATCAGACCTTGATAACTCACCAATTCTGATCCCAATGATTTAAGAAAAGAAACCAATGAATAAGTAACCAGAGAGTAAGTGAATGAGTAACAAGAGAGTGAGAGAATGAGTAACCAGAGTATTAGTAGAATGATCCATGGCATGGTCCATGATCAAACTGGGAGAGAACCAGTCACATCTGAGCTGATCCATCAACTTCACCCAAAAGGTCTCCATTGGTTCTAACTTCAGTATGCGCTTGCACCTCCAGGCAATAGACTCCTTCTGTCAAGCTGATCCATCGCTTTCCACCACACTCTTCACACCAGGTTCTTCAAGCTGGGGTAATCGGTTCTAACTTCAGATATGTTCTGTGCCCACACATTTAACTTCATGTCTCAATGAGACTATGATCATATCAGTCATTTGAATCAAAGTGTATTAGATGTAACCAAGAGTATAGTGGATGATTGTGAGATGGAGAGTATAAGCGGAAGCATCTTCAGTCCATGACCTTCAAGGTTCTATGTCTGAGCAAAACATCAAACCACAGCACTAAGGCGTTCATGGTTGATCACCAATTCTGGAGAGGCAATGACTTCTCAACCAGTCTTTCCTTACATGGATGCAAGGACATGCTCCTTTCAAGAGATTTCTGCAACCTTAACAACAACAACTAACTCATTAAGAGATTAGATCACACAAAGGTGATTTCTGGAGGAAAGAACAAGGGTTGAATGGAACACAATTCTTTGTCCATCAACCAAGTTCAAAGGCCATAAAGGCCAAGAGAAGAAAACCTTTTCACAAATGGTTTGAAAACCTTTTCTTTCAAAGAAATCTTGCAAAGCAATTTAAAGCAATTTTCTAAGGAATTAAATCCTTTTACAATGGTTTTAATAAACCAAGAATTCATCAAGAACTTATCAAAAATAATTTTAAAATACTTTTCCAGAATTTTAAAAATACTTTCCAAAACCTTTTCATAAGGAAAATCAATTTCCAAAATACTTTCAAGAGTATTCAAACTCAAAACAATCTTTTAATTACTCTTCCTCCCTCAAGCATATATTTTTACAGACTTAATAGCCCAAGCTTATTAAGAAAAACAAGAGGAGAGGAATAAAAGAGTTTGAAATCACAATGCAAAAAATTTTCAGAATTCAAAATCCTTTTAAAGAACACACATATCTTTGAAATCGATTTTTTTTTCAAGTGTTTTTCAAGACAAAAGTTTAATCTTTTCTCCCTCCCTCAAGCCGGTATGAACAGACTTTATTCTTTCATCCAAAAGCTTAAACAATGAGGAGATCAAGGGGAGAGTCATTGATTTAAAAAAAAAAACTTTTAAAGACTTGCATCTTGAGTAAACACTCAGATTTTGAAATCATAACTCATCTAAACTCTCTACTGTCCAAGTTTTGAATCCTAGCCACATAGCTCCTCAAAACTAATTTGAGTCAGAGAGAGAGAGAGTTTCAGATGAAGAAACAGACACAAAAGAAGTGAGTTCATCCCAAGAAGAGCAACAAGGCTCTGATACCATGTTAGAATTCATGAGTGTTTGTCTCATGTCAAGAGAGTATTCAGTCAACTTGTGACTGAATTCCCTTCTACCAACAACAAGAACTCACAACTACAAGGAAGAGACAATCAACTTGTGATTGAATCCTCTCAGCAAAACACTATACACACCATCTGAATCTAACAAGATAAAGTGGCTGTGAGATTGATACAAGAACTAGAATTAAACTATCTCTAGTATGAATCTATCCTTGTGAAGTAACACAACACTTATAGTTTGTGTGCTTAAGACTAAAAAGAGATAGACTCAGTAAGCTAGAGTAAGAGAAGATTAATAAAGAGTTTAGAGGTGATTTTAACAAGTATTAGGCTGCCTTAAGAGAGGAAGAGCTAAGGCAGCCTCTAAACCATGATGCTTAACTCCTTACATTATAAATATTGATTAAACACAAGCAAGAGAGAGAGAGCCACGAATTTAGAGTGAGAAACTTGTTCTTATTACTTGCTTAATTCAGAATCAAGATACAACACATATATAGAGTTTAAACTTGCATGAAAGGGGACAAGGAGACAAGAACATCATAATTGGGTTTGGAATAGTAATATCCACTCCCAACAACTCCAATTTGAATTTGAACTTGTAGATCCACATTTGAACTTCAAATCCCCTTCTAGAAGCTTTCTTAGGCGTGCTCAGGTTGAGCTGAGAAAGCCTCTCAGCTTCCTTGCCTTCCAAGCCACTCTAGACTAAATCACTCTTGCTTGAGCGGGCAGCAGAACACCTGCAACTTGTAACTGGTGTAACTTCCAAACCATAACTCTTTTTGGACTGATTCCAATTCGCCGCGTGCCCTTGATGAGTGTAGAATGTAGGACAATTGGTTTCATGGTCAAATTCTTCATGGTTAGGAATTTACACCCCTTTTCCTGAGACATGCCAGTGTGAACTCCATCACTAGCATTTTTCTTCTTCATTCTAATATAAGGTTTCTTATCCATCCGCCCAAAAGCAAAGGAAGAGCCTTTCCAGCCTGTCCAAACGTGTGGAGCTTCTGAGCCACAAGTTTCAAATTAACCAGCCTGGTTACCTTGACTTCACATGCTTATTCCTTAGGGTTTTGATCCGTGTAGCCTTCCATCTCTCTCTATATATTGTGTATCCTGTCGAGTTTATTATTAAAGGGAGTAAGGGGGAAAACCCCTCTCCACTTCCAGAAATAAAAAAAGCTTGTAGTTCTTGGATCGAATCCTTCTTAAGTCTCTCTCTTTCTTAGTCTCTTTTATCTCTCTAAGTCTCTCATACTCTCTGATTCTGATTCAAGTTCATACAAGTAAACCAGAACCCTTTCTCTTCATCATCTCGTGTTCATCATTGCCTTAAAGGCTTGTTCATCACACACAAACCCAGATCCACATACTCTGGTGAAAATCCAACACTGTCATCTTCTGAGGCATACTCTCCATCTTCCAGCAAGATCATGACTCTCTTGTTGGTACATTCATTGGCATAATGACCTCTTCCCTGGCACTTGAAACACTTGACATCACGAGCTCTGGAACTAGAAGCTTCAACCTTGCCTTTGCCCTTGTCAAGAGCACTGCTTGGTTTGGTCTCTTCTCTTGGATAGGACTTGTGATCCTTCTGGAACGGTTTAGACTTCTTAGGGTAAGGTGACTTCTCTTCCTTGGTGTTGTGTAAGCGGTTAGAGCCATAGTGGTTGCGTGAATGTCCCTTCCTCTTGAGCTGTTGCTCCACAAGAATAGCCTTGTGTAGCATCTCTTCAAGCTCCACATAATGTTGCATCTCAACATTGTCTTGTATCTCTCGGTTTAAACCACACAGGAACCTTGACATGGTTGCTTCTCTATCTTCTGATATGCTAGCTCTTAGCATGAGCAACTCCATCTCCTGGTAATACTCCTCCACTGATCATGAACCTTGAGTAAGTTTTCTAAGCCGGTGATGCAAGTCTCTGTGGTAGTGACTTGGAACAAACCTCTTGCGCATGATAGACTTCATCTTTGTCCAAGTCTCAACTGGTTCTTCTCCATTCCTTCTACGAGTTGTGATGTACTGATCCCACCAACTTAGAGCATAGTCATAGAATTCAGTAGCAGCAATCTGAATCTTCTTGTGGTTTGTGTACTGCTTACACTGAAAGACTAGCTCAATCTTCTTCTCACACTCAAGGTAGGCATCCGGATCAGCTTTGCCATGGAATGGGGGTATCTTTATCTTCAAACCAGCAAGCTCATCTCCCTGGTTCATCCTTCTTTCTTGGACACGCCTATGTCTTCTTTGGCTTTGTCTTGAGGATGAACTGAGGTGTTCATACTCATTGTCAGTCTCCTCATAACCAGCATGCTCTTGGCGAGTTGCATGAGGTCTATCTTCTCTCCTAGCCTCTCGGTTTGGCAATTGACTAGTAGCTCTCCTTATGTCTTCTCTGAGCTCTCTCCGGATGTCATTGAAGTTGGTCCTCATCATCTCGGTCATGGTTGCTACCATGTTCTGATTGAGTTGAGCCGACATAGCCTCCATGAGAAGCTTGTTCTTCCTGACGAGTGCAGCTTCTTCTTCAGACTCGGATCCCATGCTTCCTGCACAAAGGTAAACAAAATAACCAGTAAAAGGTTTCTAGGTAACAAGACAAGCAAAAAGGAAAAAGGATAAAAATAAACTAAAGCTTCTTCTGCAAGACAAAAGTAAAAAGGATAATCGCTACAAGCAAAAAGGATATTAGGGTTGCCGATTTCTAGTAAAAAGGAAATTCTTCAAATCTTGTCTAAACTTTTCTAAGCTTTTCTAGCACCCTAAACAACCTTATTCTACTCGTTTTCAAGGTGATTAACAAGTTAAACAGATGAAACAAGTGATCTAAAAAGCAAAGAACTTAGGCGGCTAGGGTTTCTCTCTCTAGGTTTTTCTCGCAAGCAAAAAGGAAAAAGCTTAAAACCTTGTCTAAACTCTTATGAAACTCGAGCAGCCCTAAACAAGTTAGAACTACTGCTTAACAAGATGATAGAGATGAAACACGGATGAAAACAAAAATAACAAGAGAGAAAACGAGTACTTCCCAACCAAAGGTGCTCTGATACCACTTGATGCGCCCCTAGGATGCTCTTTGGTTGATGGGAATGGATAGATCCTTGCAAGAACGAATCAGAGACTCAAGTTCTTCAAGGTTGTGGATCGATTGGTGACACTAGAGGGATGATAAGATCTCTTGATACTCCTAGATGAATAACTCGGATATAACACACCAAGCAAACACCCTTAGGTTTCCTTGATACTACACACCAGAAGAAATCGACAACTTGTCTTAGAGAGAGAGCCGTCAAGAAGAAAAGAATACTCGTTGATTAAAGGATGGATGAGTACAATAGGGTTTAGAGATCCATTTAAATAAAGGGAAACCGAGAACATGCTCTCTAGGGTTTCAGAAATAAGCAAAAAGGAAACTATAGTTTAACTTTAACATAAGCTTTAAAATGACATAAAAATGTAAACTTCTTTAGCCTTGGACCGAGAATAGGGCCTAAGTGATGTGAAGACAAGTTGTGGCCTCGTTAAAAACCTTCCTCCGGAAAACCTCGTGGGACAAAACCAAAAGCAAGGAAAAGAGCACGCACCCCATGTCTTGCCTAGACACTAACTCAGCTTGATGTAGAGATGGCTTGAATTGTGATCAAGACATCTCGGATCAGACCTTGTCCAAGACTTTCTTGTTGTGGATGTGAAGTGAGTAATCCAACAACATTCTCTTTAAGCTTCTTGACTCTGTAACGAGTCATGGGACCTTCAGGAATGGCTATAGCATCATCACCAGGCTGCTGGTGCAATGTGGCTTCATGTGGCTCATCTAGACTCTCCTTGTTCTCCTTAGTGATCCGGTCCATGATCACATAAGGAACCAACACCTCCTTCTTTGTGTGACCTTCCCCCTTGACCCCCATCATGCCAAAGACACCAACTTTCTCCATGTTTGAGTCGCCACACCAAGATCCAAGTTGAAAGTCTCCTTCTTTAAAAGGTTTCTCCTTGGACAGTGAGGAAGAGCGGCTTGGACAAGCTTCCACTGGCCTTCTTTCCCAAGAACGAACATGGTGTTGAGATGAAGCAAGAATAAATAGGGAAAAGGCAGAGGGGAGTTCTCTCTCTCTTCAATATTCTCTTGTTACTTCACTCTCCCCACACTCTTTACTCTCTTAATCTCGTCCATACTCTCTGTGATTCTCACTCTCACTTAATCTCTCTCAGATACTCACTAATACTCTCTTAATCTCTTAGTTCTCCAGCAGCATTCTCCTTGATTCTCCTTTACTCTCATCAGTCTCTTCTCTATAATTTCGACCACACTCTGTTTCTACATCACTCACACACCAGAATCTGTCTATTCTCACATGGTATCAGAGCTTCCAAGCTCCTGAAACCTTCATAGCTTCCGCAAATCATCATCTTCTCAAAACTGTCTCCAAAACAGTTTCTGCTACATCTCTTTATCCACTGGTCAAAAGGTCTTCCAAGAGGGAAGAATCTCTCCAGAACTCAAGATAGGACAGTATACAAGTCTCTGTAACTCAAGAAAGCTTCAGCTCAGTCCAGCAAGCTTCATCAAAGTTTCAGTTTCAAGCTCTGTTTCTTGCAAAACCAGTTGGTACATTCTATTGTCCACTGGTCCAACCTCTCTAAGATGGAGAGCTCAAAGGAAATGGCGACTTCAGTAGATTCAAGGAATCCAAAGAAGAAGCCAAACTGTAAAGAGAAGCTAGCCCAAATCCAATACTAAAAGAAAGCCTATTTGTGTTTCGGGTTTCTACAAGTGTTTAGTATAAGTAATGTGTTATGTTTCTTAGTATTGTAACTTTGGCTGCTATAAGCAGCTTCTCTTAAAACCTTTATGATATCAATTGAATCTTTGTGTTCTTGAAGAAAAGTTTAAAGCTTTCTTTCTCTTTTATATTTCTGCAAAATAAAGCTTCTTAAAGCTACTTTAGTTTCAGTTCAATAAAGCTCTTTGAGCATTCAATCTCTATTGATTTGAGATTGTCTTCATGGTATCAGAGCACCAGGAAGTAGATCTTGGTGTTATATCTTTTCTCTGACCACAAAACACAGCAGCCTTTCTCCTGCCTCACTCATTTCTTCAGCTTCAGACAACTCATCCAAGAGTCTGTCACACGTTCTACCATATGTTCCATGCAGCCCCATCAGACACGTCTTTCCTCTGCCTTTATTACATCAACTGAATTCAAGCTTGAAGCTTTAATCAAATGGAGTTGTTCAAAACGCAGCTTTTCAACCGGCCACAAAATCAAGCTTTGTCTCTCCAACGGTAAAGAACGAAGCTTTTGGAGCTGGTAACCAAGGTCAAATGTTTGGTTAAGGTTCTGAGCCATGTCCTAGTAACCAAGATCAGTGCTGGTCTTACTGAAGTTTAAAGCTTTCTCTGGTTTGAGATTGAAAGTTACTTATACGGCTCCACTGCTTCAGAGGTAAAACATTATCTCTTAGGTTTAGAAGGATATTGGTTGGCTAGTTCTAGATTATTAGATTGGAAGCGTGAATCAAGATTGCAGTAGGACTGTCTTTGGGTTGAGAACAGTGGGATTTTGGCTGCTATTTTCATGGTTCTGCTGAATGCACACAAGGTGTTTGATTAAATGCCAAAGAAAACGCAGATTTTAGAACTACAATCATAATTGGCTTGGCTATTGGAAAGGAATCAGAGAGCGAGTAGGAGTGTTTAGTATGTATGGATAGAGAGTTCTTCTTCATTAGACAGTTTAGGAGAATGAAAGGGTATGAGAAACCCATGTTCTTCGTGAGACAAATAGGCCATAAGTACCTTTGAGAGAGATTGACTAAACTCACCAAGTATCAAGAGAATACCTCTGAGTGAGTCATGCAATACTCTCCATGTACAGACCTGAATAGATCTCACACTAAGTTTGTTCTTTATGGTGAGTTCAACAATCTGCCTACATCTCAATCATCTTCAACAACTCATGCTTCTATCCAGCCATTTTCAGTTGCGTTTTCAAACTTTACACCTTTGAACCGGATGCAAAGTTTGCGGGGGAGTGTAAAGAGAAGCTAGCCCAAATCCAATACTAAAAGAAAGCCTATTTGTGTTTCGGGTTTCTACAAGTGTTTAGTATAAGTAATGTGTTATGTTTCTTAGTATTGTAACTTTGGCTGCTATAAGCAGCTTCTCTTAAAACCTTTATGATATCAATTGAATCTTTGTGTTCTTGAAGACAAGTTTAAAGCTTTCTTTCTCTTTTATATTTCTGCAAAATAAAGCTTCTTAAAGCTACTTTAGTTTCAGTTCAATAAAGCTCTTTGAGCATTCAATCTCTATTGATTTGAGATTGTCTTCATGGTATCAGAGCACCAGGAAGTAGATCTTGGTGTTATATCTTTTCTCTGACCACAAAACACAGCAGCCTTTCTCCTGCCTCACTCATTTCTTCAGCTTCAGACAACTCATCCAAGAGTCTGTCACACGTTCTACCATATGTTCCATGCAGCCCCATCAGACACGTCTTTCCTCTGCCTTTATTACATCAACTGAATTCAAGCTTGAAGCTTTAATCAAATGGAGTTGTTCAAAACGCAGCTTTTCAACCGGCCACAAAATCAAGCTTTGTCTCTCCAACGGTAAAGAACGAAGCTTTTGGAGCTGGTAACAAAGGTCAAATGTTTGGTTAAGGTTCTGAGCCATGTCCTAGTAACCAAGATCAGTGCTGGTCTTACTGAAGTTTAAAGCTTTCTCTGGTTTGAGATTGAAAGTTACTTATACGGCTCCACTGCTTCAGAGGTAAAACATTATCTCTTAGGTTTAGAAGGATATTGGTTGGCTAGTTCTAGATTATTAGATTGGAAGCGTGAATCAAGATTGCAGTAGGACTGTCTTTGGGTTGAGAACAGTGGGATTTTGGCTGCTATTTTCATGGTTCTGCTGAATGCACACAAGGTGTTTGATTAAATGCCAAAGAAAACGCAGATTTTAGAACTACAATCATAATTGGCTTGGCTATTGGAAAGGAATCAGAGAGCGAGTAGGAGTGTTTAGTATGTATGGATAGAGAGTTCTTCTTCATTAGACAGTTTAGGAGAATGAAAGGGTATGAGAAACCCATGTTCTTCGTGAGACAAATAGGCCATAAGTACCTTTGAGAGAGATTGACTAAACTCACCAAGTATCAAGAGAATACCTCTGAGTGAGTCATGCAATACTCTCCATGTACAGACCTGAATAGATCTCACACTAAGTTTGTTCTTTATGGTGAGTTCAACAATCTGCCTACATCTCAATCATCTTCAACAACTCATGCTTCTATCCAGCCATTTTCAGTTGCGTTTTCAAACTTTACACCTTTGAACCGGATGCAAAGTTTGCGGGGGAGTGTAAAGAGAAGCTAGCCCAAATCCAATACTAAAAGAAAGCCTATTTGTGTTTCGGGTTTCTACAAGTGTTTAGTATAAGTAATGTGTTATGTTTCTTAGTATTGTAACTTCGGCTGCTATAAGCAGCTTCTCTTAAAACCTTTATGATATCAATTGAATCTTTGTGTTCTTGAAGACAAGTTTAAAGCTTTCTTTCTCTTTTATATTTCTGCACAATAAAGCTTCTTAAAGCTACTTTAGTTTCAGTTCAATAAAGCTCTTTGAGCATTCAATCTCTATTGATTTGAGATTGTCTTCATGGTATCAGAGCTGAAGATAATCCATGGAAGAAACCATTCTTGGAGAAAGGTCACTAAAGAAGCATTAAAGCTAAGCTGTTTTAATCATTCTTGTGAGTTTATGAGAATTAAAGAGAGATTAAGTCAAGAACAGAGGAGTTCTGCTCAAGAACATGAAGAACAGCAAGAGAGAGAGAGAAGTTTCGTGTGTGAGAGAGAGAGAGAGTTTAGGGAACAAGAATAGATTTATTTCCCTTGCCTTAGATGGTTACATTAGGTGGTCTATTTAAAGAGAAACAAACAAGGGCTTCCAGACCAGAAATAATAAAATAAGCTAGACAAGAGGACAAGATAAACAATAAACAAAGGAGGGGGGAAGAACAGTCCAAACTGTCCCACTGTCGTGGACCAGAACCAGAGCAGGGACAGTGACTGGTCCCCAACGGCCTGATTCCCTTCTTCACATGTGATCCCACTTCTTTGCTATTCAAAACATCTTCACTGCCTTAGATAAAACGAGCAGGGACTTCTGGAACACCCTTAGGTCTGCTCCCTTCTTTTCTTGACGTGCAAGACACACAATAAGCCCTAGGTTGTACGGACATGCTTGTCTCACAAGTAAAGTCAGATCAAAGTGTTTCTTGCTTATTACTGCTTCATCTCAACACTCCCCCTCAAGCTTGACCATAGGGACTGGTCAAGCTTGGAAACCATGAAGCATTCCCTCATTAAAACCTTTAGCTTAGAAAAACCACTTGGGAGAAAACCAAGCCAAGGAAAAAGAGTAGAACACCTCATGGCTGAGAGGATCAGTGAGATGAGAGATCTATGAGTCCAAGCTTTGAATGAATGACTCACAGACCTTTGAGCTTGCTGCTTTGGTGAAGATGTCGGCTAACTGATCTTCACTTCTAGTGTAACATGGCAAGATGATTTGCTGCTCAACAGCTTGTCTGACCTTATGGCAATCCACCTCAATGTGTTTAGTCCTCTCATGGAACACACTGTTGGAAGCAATGTGAATTGCTGCTTGGTTATCGCAGTGCATGGTGATGGGAGTTGTAGTTTCTATACCCAAGTCCCTTAGCAGGTTTCTGATCCAAATGAGCTCACTAGTTAGCTTCCTCATGTTGACATGAATAAATAAATGACAAGGATATTGAGATGAAGAACCAGAAGAGAATGAGAGACACTGATCAGAATAGACAAAGTGGAGAAGGAACTCGGAGACTTGAGGAACAAGGCATTCTGCACAAGTCACTCTGAAGTGAAGTACAAGGAAAGTTAAGGTCTAGGAAGGAACCAGGAGTGAGGAGCAAGGTATCCCCACGTGATATACTGTATGAATACATGAAAACCGTATGAATACAGTATAGGGACGTTGGGGAACTCTTGCCAAACTCAAATTCAAATTCAAAATAGAGACAGAGACTGTTCCTTTCATTTTTACCTTGTCTCCTTGTCTGCTGGGGTTAATTAACCTCTTTATATTTTGTAATCTGATTCAGAATTAAGCAAGGAGAAATAAACCTCCTCTTTACTTGTCTACTCTCTTCTCTCACGAAAATACTATTCTCCTCTCTCTTTCATCAAGTGTTCTTCATGTTCTTGCTGTTCTTCAGCTCATTCACTCTTAAACTCTCTTAAACTTACATGGTATCAGAGCTATGTTCTTGAGACCTAATTCTTCTTATTCTCTTTTCTGTCTTCTGCTAAATCTCTGAGTTTTTTTTTCCTTATTTCTATTTTTGGCAAAGTTCATCTTGTTCTTCAGCAGTTCATCTTTTCCAGCTCCAGAAATTTCCAAAAATGGTAAAGATGATTTCGACCAAGAAAATGAAGAAGGAGAATCTCATTCCAGTGACCCTAGAGGGTCCTAACTATCTTTTATGGTCAAGAGTGGCCAGAGTTACCTTGGGAAGTCATGGACTTTGGGACAGCCATATCATGGAGGCTGAAACTTCAAAGAGGATGGCTCAAGAGGATAGTCAGGCTACTTGCCTAAAGCTTGAAGACAAGTGGGTTCAAGAGGAACAGCAAACACTTGTAATTATACATAGCTCTCTTTCTGAACAGATCTTGGAGGATCATTATCACCTCAGAACCGCCAAGAGTTTATGGGAGAAGCTTCAAAATGTTTATGGGAATCTGTGGGAGAGTCTTCAAGCTGTCTATGAGCAAGACAAAGTTTTCAGTCTTCTCCTAAACCTGGATTCACCCTGCAATAGTCTGATAAGTTATATCATTCAAGAAAGGAAGCTTCCAAGTTCCCTAGGAAGCCAGTCAAGTACATTTAAGCTCAAGGAGTTTGAGCATCAAGTAATTACAGGAAGAACCATGTATTCAGCACTCTGTGGTGAATCTAATGAAGGAGGAACATGGAGTAGTATGGATGGTGCGACAAGAATTGATGGACCAGTGACCAGGAGAGACCTTGATTCCTTTGTCAAAGCTGCCAAGGCCCTTATCTCACCCAAGAAGGCTGGTACACACTCTCTTGACTCTAAACCCATCATTATAGATTCAGGAGCTAGCCATCACATGATTAGTGATAGGAACTTGATTAGTGATGTCCAGCCTGCCTCAGGGAATGTGATTATAGCAAATGGTGATAAGGTTAAGATAGAAGGGATAGGGAACCTTAGGTTGTTTGATAGGGAATCTACTGCCTTGTATATGCCTCAGTTTACATCAAACTTGTTATCAGTGAAAAGAGCTACTGTTGATCTGAGCTGTCAAGTTGTCTTCAGACCTGATGAAGTTGAATTTCAAGACCTGAAGACAGGGAAGATAATTGGCAAAGGTCACAGCCATCAGGAATTATATCATCTTCAGAAGACTAAGTTACCTGAATCATCTCATTCTCTTTGCATGGTCAGTACATCTACTGGGGTTGAGAGCACCATATGGCATGCTAGATTGGGACATCCTCATACTAGAGCTTTAAATCTGATGCTCCCTGGCGTGGTGTTTAAAAATGATGATTGTGAAGCTTGCATCTTGGGGAAGCATTGTAGGACAGTCTTTCCAAGGTCTAGCACTATCTATGAGAAGTGTTTCGACCTGGTTCACTCAGATGTATGGACTGCGCCTTGTATGTCCAGAGAAAATCACAAATACTTTGTCACTTTCATTGATGAGAAGTCCAAGTACACATGGGTGACACTGATTCAGTCAAAGGACAGGGTGCTGGAGGCTTTCAAGAATTTCCAGAACCATGTCTCCAACCATTTCAATGCCAAGCTGAAGATTTTCAGGTCAGATAATGGTGGAGAGTACACCAGTCAAGCATTCAAGCAATATCTGGCTCAGCATGGGATAATCCATCAGACAAGCTGCCCTTACACTCCTCAACAGAATGGAGTTGCTGAGAGGAAGAACAGGCACTTAATGGAGGTAGCAAGATCAATGATGTTTCACACCAATGTTCCAAAAAGATTCTGGAGTGATGCTGTGATGTCTGCTAGTTATCTGATCAATAGGACTCCAACTAAAGTCCTCAACGACATGTCCCCTTTTGAGGTCCTAAACCAGACCAAGCCACCTTTGCACCACTTGCGTGTGTTTGGGTGCCTATGTTATGTGTTGATACCAGGGGAGCAAAGGAACAAGCTTGATGCTAAAAGCTTAAAAGCTATGTTCATAGGCTACTCTCCAACGCAGAAGGGTTATAAGTGCTATGATCCAATATCAAGAAAGGTTTTAATATCAAGAGATGTGAAGTTTGTGGAGACAAAAGGATATTATGAGGAGAAGAGTTGGGATGATTTGAAGGATTTATCACAAGCATCAGAGAAAGCCACAAACCTCAGGATTATATTGGAGAGTCTTGGTATTGGTATGCCTCAGGCTGATCAGGAAACAAGGAGGAATTCTCCTGAAAATGCACCTGGTCCAGAAGTTGTAGTTGATGAAGATGGGGCCGATGAATCTGTAGAAACCACACACCCTGATCCTGAAGGGGGGAATCAACAAGAAACTCATGATCAGGATGAAAGGCACCAAGTACAACCAGAACCAGTGCATCAGAATGAAGAAGCTGAATCTGATAAGGAAGAAGAAGAACCTGAAGCAGTTCAACCACTTAGGAGAAGCACAAGGCTGAGGAAGGATCCCTCAAACTGGAAGAACACAAGGGTTTACTTCAACAGTCAGGCAGTAGCTCATCCTATCCAAGCAGTATGTTCTCTTGCCCATTATCCAAGAGAACATCAAGCATTCATCACTGGTTTAGATCAAAGCTATATTCCAAGGTCTTTTGAAGAAGCAATGGAACTTGATGAGTGGAGAGACTCTGTGGGAGATGAAACTAATGCCATGATCAAGAATGATACTTGGTATGAGAGTGAACTCCCAAAGGGAAAGAAAGCAGTAACAAGCAAGTGGGTCTTCACAATTAAATTCTTACCAGATGGAAGGGTGGAGAGACGCAAGTCAAGGCTGGTTGCAAGGGGCTTTACTCAGACTTATGGAGAAGACTATGTAGAGACCTTTGCCCCAGTGGCTAAGCTGCATACTATCAGGATCATACTGTCTCTTGCAACCAACCTAGAGTGGGAATTGTGGCAGATGGATGTCAAGAATGCATTTCTTCAAGGAGAGCTAGAAGATGAAGTCTACATGCGCCCTCCTCCTGGTCTAGAACATATGGTCAAGCCTGGAAACGTCCTCAGATTGAAGAAAGCTATCTATGGACTGAAGCAATCACCAAGAGCTTGGTACCACAAGTTAAGCACCACATTGAATGGGAGAGGGTTCAGAAAATCAGAGGCTGATCATACTCTCTTCACACTGACTGGTCCACTAGGAATTGTGGTTATCTTGATATATGTAGATGATATTATCATCACTGGAAGCGACATGGAGGGGATTCAGGCCACCAAAGCTTTTCTAAAGTCAGTATTTGACATTAAGGATCTTGGAAAGCTTAAGTATTTCCTTGGAATTGAAGTGTGCAGATCTAAAGAAGGACTGTTTCTGTCCCAAAGGAAGTATGCAATGGACGTACTGAGTGAGGCAGGAAACCTTGGAGGAAGAACAGCCAAGACTCCTCTTGAAGATGGCTACAAAGTGCTGCGAGAGGGGGAGTTTGAACATACTCCATTTGAAGACATCAAGAAGTACAGGAAAATGGTTGGAAAGCTTATCTATCTAACCATCACAAGGCCAGACATCTGCTTTGCTGTTAATCAAGTCAGTCAACAGATGCAAGCTCCTAAGGTTCATCATTGGAATATGGTTGAGAGGATTCTGAGGTATATAAGAGAAGCTCCAGGACAAGGTGTCTGGATGGGTTGCAATGGAAGCACTGAAATTGTTGGATATTGTGATGCTGATTGGGCAGGAGATAGAGTTGATAGGAAATCAACTACTGGGTATTGTACCTTCATTGGAGGCAACTTGGTAACCTGGAAAAGCAAGAAGCAGAAAGTAGTTTCATTGTCTAGTGCTGAAGCAGAATATAGAGCTATGAGAAAGCTCACAAGCGAGTTGGTTTGGATTAAGGGGCTACTTAAAGACTTGGGGATTGAAACTACAACACCAATCACAATGCACTGTGATAATCAAGCTGCTATACACATTGCCAGCAACTCAGTCTTCCATGAGAGGACTAAACACATTGAAGTAG
>CAJHQP010007200.1:0-33622 GCA_905132765.1 Moricandia arvensis
GTGTTAGAATAGACAGATTAGGGTGTGTGAATGGTGTTTAGAACAGAGTGTGGTCGAAATTAAAGAGAAAAGAATTAAGAGAGTATGTGAGATTTAAAGAGACTGCAATGTAGAGTATTGGAGAATAAGAGAGATTTAGGAGGAGTATGAGATTATTGTGAGAGATTTCGTGTAAGAGAGTAAGTAACGCAGAGAATAGAGAGATTAATGAGACAGGAGAATGGTGAAGAAGAAAGGGGAACTCCCCACTTTCAGCTTAGAGGTTTCAGAATACACATGGAGTGGCTTTATAGCCAGATTACAACTTGCAACATATTAAACTATTGTTAAAGTACAGATTTACTAAACTAATATTATTGTAGGGTTTCTGATGCTGCCAGGAGGATGCAGCCAAGGTGAATCTCGACCAGAGGGAGAGAGAGTGACAGGAGAGAGAGATGGGCACGTCCAGAATGGTGAGAAAGTGACTGGAGGAAGAGGCACACACAGCTTGGTGTGATAGTGACAGGTCAGTCCTTTTTTTTATGCAACACATTGTGATCTTTCTTGCTTCAATTCAAACCAGATCTTTTCCCTTGACATATGCACGTGTAGAGTAGGATTTCTGGTGCTTGGCAACAGTCACAAGGTAAGCTTCTTCCTTTTCCAGCAAATGGCTCCAACTCTCATTTTGAACTGATTCGCATGTAGGCAAGTGATATAGTCAACTATATCACTTGCCTATGTAGTTGATGCATGTAGTCGATGCATGTAGTCGACTATATCAGCTCGTATGTAGTAGAGGCATGTAGTTGACTATATCAGCTCACATGTAGTTGAGGCATGTAGTCAACTATGTCACTTGCCTATGTACACAGATGTTCTTCTCTTCTCTTGATGTCAATATTTTGCCTCCATCTCATCTCTCTCTTTTGTTCATTTTCATCTCTTCAAGTTAACACTCCCCCTCAAGCTTGACTCTAGTGATCCTAAGTCAAGCTTGGAACCTTGAAGAAGCTCCCTCATTAAAAACCTTGCCAGAAACCCTCATTAGGGATAAACCAACCAAGGAAAAGAGTAGAGTTCTCCAAAGCCTAGGGATTGGCAGTGAGCCTAAGGACTTCAGATTTATCATGGTGGAGTCCTTAGGCTCTGGATCATGGCCTAAACGTGTGATGCAAGCATGAACTCCATCACTTGCACACACCATCATCTTGGAACTCTTCTTTAGGCTGATTGTGTCTCCCCCTCAATGTGACACCTCGCCATCTTCAGAGAGTTTTAGAGACCACCAGCTTCTGCTTCATACATCACCAAGTAAGGTACCTGATACATTATCCCAAAGGTGCATCAGTTCTTGAGGAAATGCACTCATCACACTAAGCTCAATAACAATTTAAGTATAAGGACAATAATGAATGTATTGAGATGAGTTTAAGGTGCTTCCCTTTCATAAGTATGATGGGTAGTGAACTCCACTTGAATTCCCCACTTGGTAAGAAAATACTCAGATCATGGAAGCTCAATCTCATGCTTGGGACTGAGAATAATGAAGGACCAAGCTTGTATTGGGACAGTGAGTTCCTTGAGTCTTCTTTGAATCTGGTTAATGATGCAAGTGTGAACTCCACACTTGCAAGAGGCAAGATGGACGACTTGGATCTTCAGGATTGCTCATCATTACCCCTCCTCAAAGCTTGATCCAGAGAGAATAGGTGAAGGGACCAAGCTTGGAAGTGAGCAATACGGAGCTTAAACCAGGAGCGCATCACCCCTACAGCTGCGCTTAAGTCAACCGGTTTCTCCTTTGATCTCTTCTCCACTGCAATAAACAACCACTCTTACTTGTGTATCTCTTGAACCAGGAGCACAACAACCAAACAGCCTGCGCTTAAGTCAACCGGTTCATGCAATCCATGAGGAGATCCAGCCTGGTGGATGGCTGATCAAACATTGGTCTGCCCTCTTCATCAAAACTCCTTCCTGAAGTAACTTCAAAGCTCAGCCATATTCTATCTCAGCCACGACTTACTACCATCTGGACTCCTCACCAACAAACTCTCCATGGTCAGGAATATACATCATGTGTAGGCTCTGAATCAAACAGGAATATACATCATGTGTAGGCTCTGAACAGCATGGGCAAAGCCTTCTTCTTTGTCTTGGTTTGATGATGGACAGAGGACAACACTTGTGTACCTGAAACACCACTCAAACTCCAGCAAAAATTAGACCATACATTAGGATCAGAGGCTTGATAACTCACCAAGTCTGATCCATAATGATTAACAAGATGCAAAGGACTGAATCTAAACAACTCATTCAGTTCAAATCCAAGCAAACCAAGTCACTAAATGCTCAAGCATGATAACTCATCAATTACAAGCATCTAGGCTCATTTTATCACACATATGACAGTAACAGAATGCAATTACAATTTATGACAGTAGCTTAGACTAGACAACTCATCTAATCAAGCTACACAACCATGAATACATCACATGACCAGGAAAGTCTCCTAGACCTTTAGCAATGCAACAAGACACAAACTGAGACTAAGCAACTCACTTAGGCCAGACACAATACAAACAATGATTCTAGGAAAGAAACTAGACATAACCATGCCAGCAAGCTTAAAGAATCCTAGAACAATACACACACAACTTTTTAAGAATCATGGGACAGAAACTAGGTTCAACAACTATAGCAACTTTGAACTGTCCCTAAGATACTAAACACACCTCTCAACACAACCAGACATAACTACACAAGCTCTTATTAAGGGTTAGGAGGTTAACTTACAACAAGGAACCTGAGCTGGTTCCTTGAACCTCCAAGGCACACAGTTCACTTGAACTTGACAGATTTGGAGTTTGGGTTCTCTACCCCACTCCATTTCCTTGTGTGTGCTTTCCTTTTGAACCACTCATGCTTATGACCTCTCATTTCTTCCTGTTTACCAGACGCCACCTTCTGGAAGATAGTGAGAGACTCCATCTTGAAAAGAACATCAGATTTGCTTGTACAGATTTTGTTTGGAGTTTTTGCTTGCCAAAACAGCTCCAAAACATTTTGCTTCCACGAGATCTCTTCAGGATGGACAGGAGGCACGAGGATAGACTCTGGAGAGTCTCTGTACACGCCATTGTTGCAGTCTTCTTCCTCTTGAAGAGACTGAACAGCCAACTAGACAGAAACTTCTCCAATTGTTTTTAAAACAGCCATGAGGTTGAGCTTGTGCTTGATTTGCGGAAGCTTTGAGTTTCAGGAGCTTGGGTGCTCTGATACCATGTTAGAATAGACAGATTAGGGTGTGTGAATGGTGTTTAGAACAGAGTGTGGTCGAAATTAAAGAGAAAAGAATTAAGAGAGTATGTGAGATTTAAAGAGACTGCAATGTAGAGTATTGGAGAATAAGAGAGATTTAGGAGGAGTATGAGATTATTGTGAGAGATTTCGTGTAAGAGAGTAAGTAACCAGAGAATAGAGAGATTAATGAGACAGGAGAATGGTGAAGAAGAAAGGGGAACTCCCCACTTTCAGCTTAGAGGTTTCAGAATACACATGGAGTGGCTTTATAGCCAGATTACAACTTGCAACATATTAAACTATTGTTAAAGTACAGATTTACTAAACTAATATTATTGTAGGGTTTCTGATGCTGCCAGGAGGATGCAGCCAAGGTGAATCTCGACCAGAGGGAGAGAGAGTGACAGGAGAGAGAGATGGGCACGTCCAGAATGGTGAGAAAGTGACTGGAGGAAGAGGCACACACAGCTTGGTGTGATAGTGACAGGTCAGTCCTTTTTTTATGCAACACATGTGATCTTTCTTGCTTCAATTCAAACCAGATCTTTTCCCTTGACATATGCACGTGTAGAGTAGGATTTCTGGTGCTTGGCAACAGTCACAAGGTAAGCTTCTTCCTTTTCCAGCAAATGGCTCCAACTCTCATTTTGAACTGATTCGCATGTAGGCAAGTGATATAGTCAACTATATCACTTGCCTATGTAGTTGATGCATGTAGTCGATGCATGTAGTCGACTATATCAGCTCGTATGTAGTAGAGGCATGTAGTTGACTATATCAGCTCACATGTAGTTGAGGCATGTAGTCAACTATGTCACTTGCCTATGTACACAGATGTTCTTCTCTTCTCTTGATGTCAATATTTTGCCTCCATCTCATCTCTCTCTTTTGTTCATTTTCATCTCTTCAAGTTAACAGTGAGGTTGGTCTACTTTGCTGGTCTGTTACAAAATCTTGCAGTACTTGTTGCGCAATCTTTTTGAAATCATCTTGAAACTGTTGGCTGTCCAAATAATCAAGTGATGCTGGTTGTTTTTGTGACTTCTTTATGGGATCACGGACCATAGCAAGCTCCTGTCTCTTCTCTGGCATGTCTAGGACGTTCTCTACTCCTCCTAGTTGGTCCTCCTTGCCTCACTGGTCGTGACTTTTCCTGCACAGAATCAGAATGGTTAAAAACCAATTTTTCTTTTCTCATCAAATTATGTCTTTTTCAAGCAAACTCTTTGTGGAAGAACTGAATTGATCATGATGTGTGCTCCTCCTGTTAAGCCTTTCCAGTGACCTCCTAGAATGTATCCTTTCCTGCTCATAACCAGACTCATCAATAGCATAAGAATCTCTTTTTCTTATAGATTTTTCTCTTCTTTTTCAAGGCTGCTTTTGTTGCAGAGTTCAAACAGGTTGTAATCTAACTCCTTCTCAGGACGTCTCCTCCTGAAATTGCTTCCTCCAGACATGGCTTCCTGTTAGAATCTCGACAAGAAAAATTAGCACAATATTCAGATAGCCTAAGCCTCACAATCTCTCAAGTGTTTCTCTATGATTTTTCTGTGATTTTTATTTTCTGTGAATCCAGTAACTCAGCAACAAACAAATATCAAGCTTTAAAGAACAATCCTGATGAGAACCTCCCAAGGATCACTCTGAAATTGGTGAGGGATAATCCTTGACTCCAATGGAACGTGAAACTCCAAAGAAACAAGGCGGTGGATCGAATGGTATGACACAAGAGATGCGGAAGCTCTTGATTTACCGTGGATCGTTAGGTCGCACAGAGGATGCGGAAGGCCTCTGATATTCCAACTCAATGCCCTAGGATATGACGCACCTAGACGACAATGAGGTTGACCCCCTGGATATGACGCACCAGGACGGATCGAAAAGTTCCCGAAGGAACAAAACTGAGAAACACTCTCAAGATTCCAAAAATATAACTCACAACTTATTTTATTTCAATGGAGATTACAACTTATTTATAGAAACTAAACTTGCTCACAAAGCTAGTTATTTAATAGTCTAGGAAATCACAAAACAATGCATGGAGGAGAGAGAAGCTTTCCATGCAATTTATTCTCCAATTTTCGTCACTCTTTTTAGACAGCAAGGAAACCACTTGATTTTGGATCTTCTTGGGCTTGGAACTTGATAAAATTGGGCTGATTTTGATGTATAACCTCTTGGACCATTTTCCTGACCAAAACACAAGCAAAAACCATCACTTTTAGCCCACCTCGTCCACACACACACACCCATAAGCCAAGACTTCTTTCTATTTGTTTCTGTTGCTGATTCAGGTTACATCATCCCCTCCTCCTTTAAAAGGATTTGCCCTCAAATCCGTCATAATGTTTAGAACCTATGGCCATGAGAGTCATCTCACAAGATCACCTTGGTTCACTGCCTTCGGGTTCACACACCTAGCTAAACATTACGAAAGATGAAAGAGCTGTTTCGGTTAAGCTCTAGAAGGGATGATCTATTGGTTCCTCGTTGAACTCCCTTCTCTCTCTATTTTTTTTTTTTTAAGAAGATGGGAAGATGAGAATGATGGATAACAGAAGTGAATACCGCTTTCAGAGTGGCTCTGATACCAAATGATGAGAACCTCCCAAGGATCACTCTGAAATTGGTGAGGGATAATCCTTGACTCCAATGGAACGTGAAACTCCAAAGAAACAAGGCGGTGGATCGAATGGTATGACACAAGAGATGCGGAAGCTCTTGATTTACCGTGGATCGTTAGGTCGCACAGAGGATGCGGAAGGCCTCTGATATTCCAACTCAATGCCCTAGGATATGACGCACCTAGACGACAATGAGGTTGACCCCCTGGATATGACGCACCAGGACGGATCGAAAAGTTCCCGAAGGAACAAAACTGAGAAACACTCTCAAGATTCCAAAAATATAACTCACAACTTATTTTATTTCAATGGAGATTACAACTTATTTATAGGAAACTAAACTTGCTCACAAAGCTAGTTATTTAATAGTCTAGGAAATCACAAAACAATGCATGGAGGAGAGAGAAGCTTTCCATGCAATTTATTCTCCAATTTTCGTCACTCTTTTTAGACAGCAAGGAAACCACTTGATTTTGGATCTTCTTGGGCTTGGAACTTGATAAAATTGGGCTGATTTTGATGTATAACCTCTTGGACCATTTTCCTGACCAAAACACAAGCAAAAACCATCACTTTTAGCCCACCTCGTCCACACACACACACCCATAAGCCAAGACTTCTTTCTATTTGTTTCTGTTGCTGATTCAGGTTACATCAAATCCCCAACCCCAAAACAGAAGAAAGAGATAGAAAGATTGCAAGATTTTTGTTTGCAAGAGGCTTTACCACCAGGGCTGGATTTCTCTTCAGCCTTAGTCGGATTTCTCCTCGACTTTTCTTTGTTTTTTTTTTTTTTGATTTTCGTTTTTTTTCCTTTTTTTTTGATAATCTTGTTGGCCCTCTTGCAGATACAACAGATAGACAGAAAAGAATGTTTGATAAAGAGAACAAAGATCAGATGATCAAAAATCCCAAAAACAGAAAGAATGTGAAAAGTCAGAATCAAACCAGAGATCAAGAGCCTTCAAATCTGCTCTGATACCACTTGATGAATCCCTGGTGAGGAGATCCTTTTGTCCCTGATTCTTTTGAAGGAAGATCTGATGGATTGAAGGATAGACGATGATGGTTTTGATGGATAGAAGTAGATATGGATGATGAAGTTCAGAGATGGCCTATGGAATGATCAAATCTTGTGTAGATGTGTCTAAGATCAAGAGAATGAACTCTGATTGTGATCAAAGACAAGTTTTGCTTGCAGAGAATGAACTCCTAGCAATCAATGTTCAAAAGATGAACAAGGGATTCACAGATTTAGAGAGAGTTTTTTGATAAAAAAAGGTGAATGTCTATTATTCTGGTCGTGCCTACACCTATATAGGTTGCAAAAGATGTGGAAACCAAAAGACAAGTGCAGAAAACAAGAAACTTAGAAACTAGGAATGTAGACTTGATTTTGGACAATAATAAGGTTTTTGTTGAATGTCTCTTTGCCTGACCACGACCTTGAATTTCTTGCTGACTCCCTCTTGGTATTCTTGGTGAGAATGGGCTTGAAATGGACTGAAGAAAAGGCTGGTCGAATTTGGCATGAAACAGACCCATAATGAATTTGTTATGAACTCTCCACGGTATGCAATACTTCTTCTTGGGAAACTTGATCCAAAACACATCCAAATGGTTTCTTGAACTTGAATTTCGTGGTTGATTCATCAGAAAGAGATAATGGATCCTTAACTTTGGGTTTGAACTTCTTTTGGGCTGAGAGAAACAAATCTGATCCATCTTCTTTTTTTTGGGCCAAATATCACTTGTCTAGCTAGGTCCATGGCAGATTCAGTGTCACTCTCATTCATCTCAGCTCGTCCTTGTGTAGTGTGACTCAGATGGTTCAGCTCCAAATTCAGCTCATTCATCTCAATCACACTCACATCAGCTGGTGTTAGCTCAGTATGCTCGCTTTTCTTACATCCTAGTTTGTCCTTTGTTTGATGATCAGCTGGGTCAGCCATGGTTACATCACAACTTCATGATGATTCTACACTGATTTATGAGTCCAAATAAAGATTCTGACATCTTGATTCATTCTGTTTTGATTAGAATCAAAAAGAAATGGCTAAATCTCCAAACAGGGTAAACTGGAATCACTTTAGTTGAAAGTGAAATAACTTCTTCAGCATATGTCTTATGATATTGATTCCACTTCATGGTGATTCTTAACTTATTTATGAGTCCAAATCAAGATTCTTACATCATGATTCATTTTGGTTTTATTTGTATGAAGAAGAAATTGACAAATCTCCAAACAAGGTAAACTAGAATCACTTCGGTTAAAAGTGGAATAACTTTTTCATCATAACTACAATGATATTGATTCAACTCCAGGGTGATTCTACACTGATTAATGAGTCCAAATCAAGCTTCTTACATCGTGATTCATTCTGGTTTTATTAGTATCAAGAATAAATTGCCAAATCTCCAAACAGGATAAACTGGAGTCACTTCGGTAAAAAGTGGGAAAATATCTTCATCATAACTCCTATGATCTTGATTCAACTTCAGGGTGATTCTACACTGATTTATGAGTCCATATCAATATTCTTACATCCTGATTCATTATGGTTTTATTAGTATCAAGAAGAAATTGCCAACTCTCCAAACAGAGCAAACTCGAATCACTTCGGTTAAAAGTGGGATAACTTCTTCATCATAACTCCAATGATATTGATTCAACTTCAGGGTGATTATCCACTGATTTATGAGTCAAAATAAAGCTTCTTACATCTTGATACATTCTGATTTGATTAGAATCAAGAAGAAATTGCCAAATCTCCAAACAGGGTAAACTGGAGTCACTTCGGTTAAAAGTGGGATAACTTCTTCATCATAACTCCTATGATCTTGATTCACCTTCAGGATGATTCTACACTGATTTTTGAGTCCAAATCAAGATTCTTACATCTTTATTCATTCTGGTTTGATTAGAATCAAGAAGAAATTGCCAAATCTCCCAACAGGGTAAACTGGAATACTTCGGTTAAAAGTGGAATAACATCTTCATCATAACTCCTATGATATTGATTCAAATTGAGGGTGATTATCCACTGATTTATGATTCCAAATAAAGCTTCTTACATCTTGATTCATTCTGGTTTGATTAGAATCAAGAAGAAATTGCCAAATCTCCAAACAGGGTAAACTAGAGTCACTTCGGTTAAAAGTGGGATAACTTCTTCATCATAACTCCTAAGATCTTGATTCAACTTCAGGGTGATTCTACACGGATTTATGAGTCCAAATAAAGCTTCTTACATCATGATTCATTCTGTTTTTATTTGTATCAAGAAGAAATTGCCAAATCTCCAAACAGGGTAAACTGGAGTCACTTCGGTTAAAAGTGGGATAACTTCTTCATCATAACTCCTATGATCTTGATTCAACTTCAGGGTGATTATCCACTGATTTATGAGTTCAAATAAAGCTTCTTATATCTTGATTCATTCTGGTTTGATTAGAATCAAGAAGAAATTGCCAAATCTCCAAAAAGGGTAAACTTGAGTCACTTCGGTTAAAAGTGGGATAACTTCTTCATCATAACTCCTATGATCTTGATTCAACTTCAGGGTGATTCTACACTGATTTATGAGTCCAAATCAAGCTTCTTACATCGTGATTCATTCTGGTTTTATTAGTATCAAGAAGAAATTGCCAACTCTCCAAACAGGGCAAACTGGAATCACTTCGGTAAAAGTGGGATAACTTCTTCATCATAACTCCTATGATCTTGATTCAACTTCAGGGTGATTCTAAACTTATTTATGAGTCCAAATCAAGATTCTTACATCGTGATTCATTCTGGTTTTATTAGTAACAAGAAGAAATTGTCAAATCTCCAAATAGGGTTAACTGGAGTCACTTCGGTAAAAGTGGGAAAACATCTTCATCACAACTCCTATGATCTTGATTCACCTTCAGGATGATTCTACACTGATTTTTGAGTCCAAATCAAGATTCTTACATCTTTATTCATTCTGGTTTGATTAGAATCAAGAAGAAATTGCCAAATCTCCCAACAGGGTAAACTGGAATACTTCGGTTAAAAGTGGAATAACATCTTCATCATAACTCCTATGATATTGATTCAAATTGAGGGTGATTATCCACTGATTTATGATTCCAAATAAAGCTTCTTACATCTTGATTCATTCTGGTTTGATTAGAATCAAGAAGAAATTGCCAAATCTCCAAACAGGGTAAACTAGAGTCACTTCGGTTAAAAGTGGGATAACTTCTTTATCATAACTCCTAAGATCTTGATTCAACTTCAGGGTGATTCTACACGGATTTATGAGTCCAAATAAAGCTTCTTACATCATGATTCATTCTGTTTTTATTTGTATCAAGAAGAAATTGCCAAATCTCCAAACAGAGTAAACTGGAGTCACTTCGGTTAAAAGTGGGATAACTTCTTCATCATAAGTCCTATGATCTTGATTCAACTTCAGGGTGATTATCCACTGATTTATGAGTTCAAATAAAGCTTCTTACATCTTGATTCATTCTGGTTTGATTAGAATCAAGAAGAAATTGCCAAATCTCCAAACAGGGTAAACTGGAGTCACTTCGGTTAAAAGTGGGATAACTTCTTCATCATAACTCCTATGATCTTGATTCAACTTCAGGGTGATTCTACACTGATTTATGAGTCCATATCAAGATTCTTACATCCTGATTCATTATGGTTTTATTAGTATCAAGAAGAAATTGCCAACTCTCCAAACAGAGCAAACTCGAATCACTTCGGTTAAAAGTGGGATAACTTCTTCATCATAACTCCAATGAAATTGATTCAACTTCATGGTGATTATCCACTGATTTATGAGTCAAAATAAAGCTTCTTACATCTTGATACATTCTGATTTGATTAGAATCAAGAAGAAATTGCCAAATCTCCAAACAGGGTAAACTAGAGCCACTTCGGTTAAAAGTGGGATAACTTCTTCATCATAACTCCTATGATCTTGATTCACCTTCAGGATGATTCTACACTGATTTTTGAGTCCAAATCAAGATTCTTACATCTTTATTCATTCTGGTTTGATTAGAATCAAGAAGAAATTGCCAAATCTCCCAACAGGGTAAACTGGAATACTTCGGTTAAAAGTGGAATAACATCTTCATCATAACTCCTATGATATTGATTCAAATTGAGGGTGATTATCCACTGATTTATGATTCCAAATAAAGCTTCTTACATCTTGATTCATTCTGGTTTGATTAGAATCAAGAAGAAATTGCCAAATCTCCAAACAGGGTAAACTAGAGTCACTTCGGTTAAAAGTGGGATAACTTCTTCATCATAACTCCTAAGATCTTGATTCAACTTCAGGGTGATTCTACACGGATTTATGAGTCCAAATAAAGCTTCTTACATCATGATTCATTCTGTTTTTATTTGTATCAAGAAGAAATTGCCAAATCTCCAAACAGAGTAAACTGGAGTCACTTCGGTTAAAAGTGGGATAACTTCTTCATCATAAGTCCTATGATCTTGATTCAACTTCAGGGTGATTATCCACTGATTTATGAGTTCAAATAAAGCTTCTTACATCTTTATTCATTCTGGTTTGATTAGAATCAAGAAGAAATTGCCAAATCTCCAAACAGGGTAAACTGGAATCACTTCGGTTAAAAGTGGGATAACTTCTTCATCATAACTCCTATGATCTTGATTCAACTTCAGGGTGATTCTACACTGATTTATGAGTACAAATCAAGCTTCTTACATCGTGATTCTGATGTGATCATGGACCGGATCACTAAGGAGGACAATGAGGAGAGTTTAGATGAGCAACATGAAGCCACAATGCATCAACCATTTGATGAGGATGCTCTAACCATTCCTGAAGGTCCCATGACTCGTTCCAGAGTCAAGAAGCTTAAGGAGAATGTTGTTGGATTACTCACTTCACATCCACAACAAGAAGGTCTTGGACAAGGTTTGATCCGAGATGTCTTGATCACCATTCAAGCCATCTCTACACCAAACTGAGATAGTGTCTAGGCAGACATGGGGTGCGTGCTCTTTTCCTTGCTTTTGGTTTTGTCCCACGAGGTTTTCCAGGAGGAAGGTTTTTAACGAGGCCACAACTTGTCTACAAATCACCTAAGTACTATACTCGGTCCAAGCCTATTAGAAGTTGCACTTCATTTCATTTTAACTTATAAACTATAGTTTGCTTTCTTTCCTTTTTTGGTTCATTGTCGAAAACCCTAGAGGCATGTCTCTGGTTTTCCTATTTAAAGGGTTCTCTACACCCTTATGTAATCATCCAATCTTTTCTATACAAGTTATTCATCTTTGCGGCTCTCTCTCTCTCTAAAAGAAGTGTGCCGAGTCTGGTGTGTCATATCCAGAGCCTAAGGGTGTTTAGTTTGGTGTGTAATATCCAAACCATTCATCTAGGAGTATCAAGAGATCATTCATCCCTCTTGTGTCACCATCCACTCCACACGCCTTGAAGGACTTGAGTCTTTTGATTCGTTCTTGCAAGGATTATCCATTCCCATCAACCAAAGAGCATCCTAGGGACGCATCAAGTGGTATCAGAGCAACTTTGGTTGGGAAGTTGATGCGTCCCTAGGATGCTCTTTGGTTGATGGGAATGGATAGATCCTTGCAAGAACGAATCAGAGACTCAAGTCCTTCAAGGCGTGTGGATTGAATGGTGACACAAGAGGGATGGATGATCTCTTGATACTCCTAGATGAATAACTTGGATATGACACACCAAATTAGACACCCTTAGGTCTCTGGATATTACACACCAGAACTCGACACCTTCTAGAGAGAGAGAGCCGACAAGAATGAATGTAACTTGTTTAATAAAAGACTGGATGATTACAAGAGGGTGTAGAGAACCCTTTAAATAGGAAACCAGAGAACATACTCTCTAGGGTTTCGACCATAAACCAAAAAAGGAAAGAAAGAAAACTATAGTCTAAGTTTAACATAAGTTTAGAATGAAATAAAAATGGAACTTCATGTAGTCTTGGACCGAGAATAACACTTAGGTGATTTGTAGACAAGTTGTGGCCTCGTTAAAAACCTTCCTCCTGGAAAACCTCGTGGGACAAAACCAAAAGCAAGGAAAAGAGCACGCACTCCATGTCTGCCTAGACACTACCTCAGTTTGGTGTAGAGATGGCTTGAATGGTGATCAAGACATCTCGGATCAAACCTTGTCCAAGACCTTCTTGTTGTGGATGTGAAGTGAGTAATCCAACAACATTCTCCTTTAGCTTCTTGACTCTGGAACGAGTCATGGGACCTTCAGGAATGGCTAGAGCATCCTCACCGAGTGGTTGATGCATTGTGGCTTCATGTGGCTCATCTAGACCCTCCTTGTCCTCCTTAGTGATCCGGTCCATGATCACCTCATATGCACTCTTAAAGGTTGCATGCTTGGTGCTTTCCAGGATCACATCAGAAGTACTCGCTTTCTCTCTCTTTGCTTTTGTTTCTTGTTTGTGTTCTTTTGTTGTTCATCCGTGTTCAATCTAAATCATCTTGAATAAGCATTAGAACTCTTTTACCTTAGGTCTGCTCGTGACTGCATGAGAGTTTAGACAAGGATTTTAAACTTTCCTTACTTAGTCGATTTCCTTTTCACTTTGTCTTGCATTGTACGATTGTTTGCTTTTCCTTTTTGCTTGTTTTTCTTTTCCTTTTTGCTTGTCTTCTTCCCTAGAACTCTTTACTGGTTGTCTTGTTTGTCTTTAAGCAGGTACAATGGTGTCCGAGTCTGAGGAAGAGGCTGAACTCGTCAGGAGAAACAAACTCCTCATGGAAGCTATGACCGAGCAACTTAACCAAAGTATGGTAGCCACCATGACCGAGATGATGAGGACCAGCCTCAGTGACATCAGAAGAGAGTTAAGAGAAGACATAAGGAGAGCCACTAGTCACTTACCAAACCAAGAGACTAGGAGAGAAGAGAGACCACAAGCCGCACACCAAGCAAATCGCCAAACCACTCGCCAAGAGCATGATAGTTATGAGGAGACTGATGAAGAGTATGATCACCTTAGCTCATCCTCAAGAAGACCTAGGCGTGCCCATGAGAGAAGAATGAACCAAGGAGATGATCTTGCTGGTTTGAAGATCTAAATACCCCCATTCCACGGCAAGGCTGATCCGGATGCATATCTTGAGTGGGAGAAGAAGATTGAGCTAGTCTTCCAGTGCAAGCAATACACCAACCACAAGAAGATTCAAATTGCTGCCACTGAATTCTATGACTATGCTTTGAGTTGGTGGGATCAATACCTCACAACTCGTAGAAGGAATGGAGAGGAACCGGTTGAAACTTGGACAGAGATGAAGTCAATCATGCGCAAGAGGTTTGTTCCAAGCCATTACCTTAGAGACTTGCACCACCGGCTGAGGAAGCTTACCCAAGGTTCAAGATCAGTGGAGGAGTATTACCAAGAGATGGAGTTGCTCATGCTAAGGGCCAACATATCAGAGGATAGAGAAGCAACCATGACAAGGTTCCTTTGTGGTTTAAACCGAGAGATACAAGACAATGTTGAGATGCAACATTATGTGGAGCTAGAAGAGATGCTACACAAGGCTATCCTTGTTGAGCAACAACTCAAGAGGAGGGGACACTCACGCAACCAGTATGGCTCGAACCGGTTACACCACAACAAGGAAGAGAAGACACCTTATGCTAAGGAGTCTAAGCCATTCCAGAAGGACAACAAGTCCTATCCAAGAGAAGAGGCCAAACCTAAACCACTCAGTGCTCTTGACAAGGGCAAAGGCAAGGTTGAGGCATCTAGTTCCAGAGCTCGTGATGTCAAGTGCTTCAAGTGCCAAGGAAGAGGACACTATGCCAATGAGTGTACCAACAAGAGGGTCATGTTCTTACGGGAAGATGGAGAGTACACCTCAGGAGAAGACAACACCGAGTCTGACCAAGAAGACACTGAGGAAGAGCTTGAAGAAGGACCAGTCCAGGGGAAGCTTTTAGTAGCAAGAAGACTTCTAAGCTTGCAAAACAAGGCTGAGGAGCTAGAGCAGCGTGAGAACCTCTTCTACACCCGGTGTTTGGTCCAAGGAAAAGTGTGCAGCCTCATTGTAGATGGAGGAAGTTGTGTGAATGCTGCGAGTGAGACAATGGTCCAGAAGTTGGGATTGAAGGTTCAAAAGCATCCCAAACCTTATAAGTTGCAATGGCTGAATGAAGAAGGCACCATGAAGGTTTCAAGTCAAGTTCTCATTCCCTTAGCCATTGGGAGATTTGAAGATGAAGTATTGTGTGATGTGTTGCCTATGCAAGCCGGTCACATACTTCTTGGAAGACCATGGCAATCAGATAGACGTGTGATCCATGATGGCTTCACCAACAAGCATTCCTTTCTGTTCAAGGGCAAGAAGACTACTCTGGTTCCCTTGACACCCAAGGAAGTGCAACAAGATCAGATTCAACTCCAAAAGAAGAAGGAGATTGATCTAAAACCGGCTGGAACTAAGCAGCCAAACTTCTATGCAAACATGGGTGATATCAAAAGAACTCTCAACTCTAAACAATCAGCTATATTACTTGTGTTTAAAGAGACTCTATTGAACTTAACTGATCCTACACCGGTGTATCCGAGTGAGATGGTTTCTCTTTTACAGGAGTTTCAAGATGTATTCCCAGAGGACAATCCCATTGGTTTACCACCATTGAGGGGGATTGAGCCCCAGATAGACTTTGTGCCAGGATCAACACTTCCAAACCGTCCAGCATATAGAAGCAATCCGGTTGAGACCAAGGAGTTGCAAAGACAAGTGGAAGAACTCATGGAGAAGGGCTATATCCGAGAGAGTTTGAGCCCATGTGCTGTGCCAGTGCTCCTAGTACCTAAGAAGGATGGTACATGGCGTATGTGTGTTGATTGTAGATCAATCAACAACATCACAGTGAAGTATCGCCACCCTATCCCTAGACTAGATGATATGCTTGATGAATTGCATGGTTCTTGCATCTTTTCTAAGATTGATTTAAAAAGTGGTTATTGTGAACATGAAGCAATAAACAAGAGGATGCAGTGTTGACATGAAGAAGTGAATGGCAAGAGTTGAGAGATCAAGACAAGAGAAGCATTCCGGATGATCAAGAATGAACTGATCCGTACAAGTCCGTACACCCTAACCCTAGCTTGACTTGCACGGCACACAAGAGGAGAGTTGAACCGGGAAAGACTTATTTAAATATCTGTCTAAGCTTTAGCAAGAGAGAAGGAGCCGTTGGAGTCAAGACAGAAGGAGATCACATGCTTGGTTAAGGTTTGAATCGGATGAGAGAGACATAAGGACCAGTCACTTTCACCTCAGCTGGACGAGCCATCTGCCTTGGTCCAGACTGTTCTCTGCCTTGCTCAGTCCTATTAGTTTATTCATTTCTCAGTCAACTTGTTACTCTATTTATGTATGTGTCCCATGAACTGATTAAGGCAAGGAATACAATTCCTCATTTCTCTATTCTCGTCTCTCTCTCTCTCTACACTCTCTCACGAATACTCTCTCCCTTCTCTCTAGTTCTTCCTGTTCTTCATCTTCTACACACAAACCAGACACTAAACGCTCTTATTCTAACATGGTATCAGAGCCTCTAAGCTCTTGAAACCTTTCTCTACTTCCGCAAAGCACTCTGCTCTATTCTCTTGTCGATTTTCTTCAAGGCACATCCTATTACCCAGCGGTTAATAGCAGAAGAAGATGGAGAACACCAAACTTGCGACCATTCCTGTGACTCTGAAGGGGGTAAACTACCTTCTATGGTCTAGATTGGTGAAAACTGCCCTTGGAGGAAGAGGTTTATGGAGCTATGTCTCAACCGGAGAAGCTCCAAAACAGACCATCCAAGGAGAAGATGGAAAGGAGATAGTTGTGGTGGATGAAGGCAAATGGGCTCAGGAGGATCTCATGGTGCTTTCTCTCATCCAAAACTCTCTGGATCCAGCCATTTTGGAAGCTTATTCATACTGTGAAAGCTCAAAAGACTTATGGGAAACTCTCTACAAGGTTTATGGAAACATCTCTAACCTTACTCGAGTTTTTGAAGTAAAGAAGGCCATCAACTCTCTCAGCCAAGAAGATGTGGACTTCACGGTTCATTTTGGCAAGTTCAGGTCTCTTTGGGCTGAGTTGGAGATGCTCAGACCACACACAACTGAACCAGCAGCCTTGAATGAAAGGCGTGAGCAAGATAAGGTCTTTGGGTTACTTCTCACTCTTAGTTCAACCTACAATGACCTAATCAAACACATACTGCGAGCTGACAAGCTACCAAGCCTGGAAGAAGTTTGTGCTCAGATACAAAAGGAACAAGGATCCCTGGGTCTATTTGGAGGCAAAGGTGAGCTGGTCATGAGCAATCAAGCTGAGGGACCAGTAGCAAACAAAGGAGTTTACAAGTATGATGATAGGAAGACCCTGATATGTGATCATTGCAAAAAGAAGGGTCACATGAAGGACAAATGCTGGATACTCCATCCCCATTTGAAACCAAATAAGTTCAAGGAGCAAAGGAATCAGTACCAGGAGGCTAGAGCTCACTTCTCAAATGATGGAGCTGAACCAGTGACTCCCTCTGGATGCCTCTCAACGTGCACCAACACTGGTATGGGAAAGGCCTTGGCGACAACTCCTTCTTACTCCACAGCAAGGACTAACCAGGATGAGACCATCAAAAGATCTGATCTAGAGGCTCTCATCAAGGCCTTGAAAGAAAACTCTGGTATCCCTAATACCCTTGGTATCTCACTTAATGCATCTTATATTGCTGGTACTTCCATGAATAGATTAGACACTGCTAGACCTCTAGTAATAGATTCAGGTGCATCACACCATATGATTAGTGATTCAAACCTGATTACCAATATAAAACCAGCATTAGGCAGTGTCATGATAGCTAATGGAGATAGGGTACCAATAAAAGGTATAGGTGATTTACAATTGTTTGACAAAGTGTCTAAGGCTTTCTATATGCCAACCTTTGCATCTAATCTTCTGTCGGTTAAGAAAGTCACCTCTGACTTGAATTGTCATGTTACATTCACTCCTAATGAGGTTTATTTTCAGGATATTGAGACTAGTAAGTTGCTGGGCAAAGGTGGAACCAAGGGAGACTTGTACTTACTTGAGAACACAATGCTAGCTTCTGATTTATCTTGTGCTTTAAATTCTGTTTCTGAATTCCCTAAAGATGTAATATGGCATGCTAGACTAGGACATCCTCATTCTCGTGCCTTGAACATCATGTTGCCTAGTATTTATTTTAAAAGTGATTGTGAGGCTTGTATCTTAGGAAAACATTGCAAATCTGTGTTTCCTAAATCCATGACCATCTATGATAATTGCTTTGATCTAGTTCATTCTGATGTGTGGACAGCACCCTGTGAATCTAGAGAACAACATAAATACTTTGTGACATTTATAGATGAAAAATCTAAGTACACTTGGTTAACATTGTTAAAATCAAAGGACAGGGTACTAGAAGCTTTTAAGAACTTTCAAAGTTATGTTGCTAATCACTTTCATGCCAAGATTAAGATCTTTAGGTCAGACAATGGAGGAGAATATACTAGCACAGCCTTCACACAACACCTTGCAACACAAGGCATCATCCATCAGACTAGCTGCCCCTACACGCCTCAACAAAATGGTGTGGCAGAGAGGAAAAATAGACATCTAATGGAGGTGGCCAGGAGCATGATGTTCCACATGAATGTGCCTAAAAGACTATGGGGAGATGCAGTTGTCACGGCTTCTTACTTGATCAACAGAATCCCCACAAAAGTCCTCAATGATAAATCACCTTATGAGGTACTCAACAACACTAGACCCTCTATAGATCACTTGCGTGTGTTTGGGTGTATGTGTTTTGTTTTGATCCCAGGTGAACTCAGAAACAAACTGGAGGCTAAGAGCACCAAAGCTATGTTCATTGGCTACTCACCAACTCAGAAGGGATACAAGTGCTATGTCCCAGCCACTAGGAAAGTTCTAATCTCCAGGGATGTCAGATTTGTGGAATCAAAAGCCTATTATGATGAGAAGAGTTGGAGTGAACTCAAGGACCTATCTCACTCTGCCTCTGATAGAGCCAACAACCTGAGGGTGATTCTAGAGAATCTTGGCATCAATCTGCCACAAGAACCTATGGAGAACAAGGAAAACTCTGCTCATGGTGAGGAACCTGCTGAGGAAAACATTCAAGCTACTCATCCTGATCCTGAGGGGGGCAATGACACAATACATCCTGAAGGAAACTCAATGGCTCATGATCAAGATGAGTCGCCATCAGACACAGAAAATGTGACTCAACCAGAAGATTCAAGTGAAACAAATGAGGCAGAGGCAGAACCTGATCAGATACAACCTCTGAGAAGAAGTACAAGGATCAGGAACCCTGCATCAAACTGGATCAACACAAGAGTATACTTCAATGCTGAGGCAGTAGCTCAACCAATCAGTGCAACATGCTCTATGGCTCAGTATCCAGAAGAACATCAAGCCTTCATCAGTGAGTTGGATCAAGAATGGATACCAAGGTCATATCAGGAAGCCATGGAACATGAGGAGTGGAGAGAGTCAGTAGGGAAAGAGACTGATGCCATGATAGCAAATGATACATGGTATGAAGCTGAACTCCCAAAAGGCAAGAAGGCAGTAACCAGTAGATGGATCTTCACTATCAAGTATCTAGCAAATGGGAAACCAGAGAGGAAGAAGACTAGACTAGTAGCAAGGGGATTCACTCAAACTTATGGAGAGGACTACATTGATACATTTGCACCAGTGGCTAAACTTCACACAATAAGAATTGTTCTCTCCATTGCTGTTAACTTGGAATGGGAACTATGGCAAATGGATGTGAAGAATGCATTCCTACAAGGAGAGTTGGAAGATGAAGTGTACATGCGACCACCTCCTGGCCTAGAGAGCCTTGTAAAACCAGGAAATGTCCTAAGACTAAAGAAGGCAATCTATGGATTGAAGCAATCACCAAGGGCCTGGTATCACAAGTTGAGCACAACACTCAATGGAAAAGGCTTTGTGAAGTCTGAAGCTGATCATACACTCTTCACACTAACCAGCCAGCAAGGAATGGTGGTCATTCTTGTCTATGTAGATGACATTATCATCACTGGTAGTGACAAGGGAGGTATCATCTCAACTAAAACCTTTCTTAAAACAGCATTTGATATTAAGGATTTAGGAGAGTTAAAGTACTTCCTTGGGATTGAAATATGCCGATCTAAAGAGGGGCTTTTCTTATCCCAAAGGAAGTACACACTTGACATCTTAAATGAGGCAGGAAACCTTGGAGGGAGACAGGCCAAAACCCCATTGGAAGAAGGCTACAAGGTACTGCGAGAGGGGGAGTTTGAAGATACATCCTTTGAAGATGTCAAGAAGTATAGAAGGATGGTTGGAAAGCTAATCTACCTAACCATCACTCGTCCAGATGTGTGCTTTGCTGTGAACCAAGTGAGTCAACACATGCAAGACCCCAAAGTTCATCACTGGAATATGGTGGAGAGGATCTTGAGATATCTAAGAGAAGCTCCTGGTCAAGGTGTGTGGATGGCGTGCAACAAGAGTACTGAAGTTGTAGGATATTGTGATGCTGATTGGGCTGGAGACAGAGTTGATAGAAGATCAACCACAGGCTATTGCACATTCATTGGAGGAAACTTAGTCACATGGAAAAGCAAGAAGCAGAAGGTGGTATCTTGCTCAAGTGCTGAGGCAGAATACCGATCTATGAGGAAGCTAACTAGTGAACTCATATGGATCAAGGGTTTGCTAAAGGACTTGGGTATAGAGATCACTACACCCATGACAATGCACTGTGATAATCAGGCAGCCATACACATTGCATCCAACTCAGTATTCCACGAGAGAACCAAGCACATAGAGGTGGATTGCCATAAGGTCAGGCAAGCAGTGGAACATCAAGTCATTCTCCCATGCTATACCAGAAGTGAAGATCAACTGGCTGATATATTCACTAAGGCAGCCAGCACCAAGGTTTGTGAGTCCGTTCACCCTAGACTTGGACTCATAGACCTCACATGTCACTGATCCTCTTGCCATGAAGTATTCTACTCTTTTTCCTTGCTTGGTTTTTATCCCTAGTGGTTTTTCCAAGTAAGGTTTTAATGAGGGAATGCTTCATGGTATCCAAGCTTGACTGGTTCCCCATAGTCAAGCTTGAGGGGGAGTGTGAACATGAAGCAATAAACAAGAGGATGCAGTGTTGACATGAAGAAGTGAATGGCAAGAGTTGAGAGATCAAGACAAGAGAAGCATTCCGGATGATCAAGAATGAACTGATCCGTACAAGTCCGTACACCCTAACCCTAGCTTGACTTGCACGGCACACAAGAGGAGAGTTGAACCGGGAAAGACTTATTTAAATATCTGTCTAAGCTTTAGCAAGAGAGAAGGAGCCGTTGGAGTCAAGACAGAAGGAGATCACATGCTTGGTTAAGGTTTGAATCGGATGAGAGAGACATAAGGACCAGTCACTTTCACCTCAGCTGGACGAGCCATCTGCCTTGGTCCAGACTGTTCTCTGCCTTGCTCAGTCCTATTAGTTTATTCATTTCTCAGTCAACTTGTTACTCTATTTATGTATGTGTCCCATGAACCGATTAAGGCAAGGAATACAATTCCTCATTTCTCTATTCTCGTCTCTCTCTCTCTCTACACTCTCTCACGAATACTCTCTCCCTTCTCTCTAGTTCTTCCTGTTCTTCATCTTCTACACACAAACCAGACACTAAACACACTTATTCTAACAGTATATCCTGATTAGCCAATGAAAGAACTGCAAGGAAAATGCATCTGATTTAACTAAATATGATTGTAGAGTGGTTAGTTATGGAATTTTAGGTATTAACCAATGCACCTTGTATATGAAGTACATGAACATCCCTTGTACATTGCATAGAGCATTGCAAGTGCTATAAGTCAGCTTTTATGACATCCTAGTTGGTCAACGAAACCTGAAGCTAGTTAAGCATTTTGCCAATCATCGTCAAGAGATGTATCCTAAAGACGACAAGCCTCCAACTTTAAGAGTGCTATGAGTGACATGGACCGATCACAAAGGAGGACAAGGAGGGTCTAGATGAGCCACATGAAGCCACAATGCATCAACCACTCGGTGAGGATGCTCTAGCCATTCCTGAAGGTCCCATGACTCGTTCCAGAGTCAAGAAGCTAAGGGAGAATGTTGTTGGATTACTCACTTCACATCCACAACAAGAAGGTCTTGGACAAGGTTTGATCCGAGATGTCTTGATCACCATTCAAGCCATCTCTACACCAAACTGAGGTAGTGTCTAGGCAGACATGGAGTGCGTGCTCTTTTCCTTGCTTTTGGTTTTGTCCCACGAGGTTTTCCAGGAGGAAGGTTTTTAACGAGGCCACAACTTGTCTACAAATCACCTAAGTGTTATTCTCGGTCCAAGACTACATGAAGTTCCATTTTTATTTCATTCTAAACTTATGTTAAACTTAGACTATAGTTTTCTTTCTTTCCTTTTTTGGTTTATGGTCGAAACCCTAGAGAGTATGTTCTCTGGTTTCCTATTTAAAGGGTTCTCTACACCCTCTTGTAATCATCCAGTCTTTTATTAAACAAGTTACATTCATTCTTGTCGACTCTCTCTCTCTAGAAGGTGTCGAGTTCTGGTGTGTAATATCCAGAGACCTAAGGGTGTCTAATTTGGTGTGTCATATCCAAGTTATTCATCTAGGAGTATCAAGAGATCATCCATCCCTCTTGTGTCACCATTCAATCCACACGCCTTGAAGGACTTGAGTCTCTTTGATTCGTTCTTGCAAGGATTATCCATTCCCATCAACCAAAGAGCATCCTAGGGACGCATCATGATGTGATCCTGGAAAGCACCAAGCAAGCAACCTTTAAGAGTGCATATGATGTGATCATGGACCGGATCACTAAGGAGGACAAGGAGGGTCTAGATGAGCCACATGAAGCCACAATGCATCAACCACTCGGTGATGATGCTCTAGCCATTCCTAAAGGTCCCATGACTCGTTCCAGAGTCAAGAAGCTTAAGGAGAATGTTCTTGGATTACTCACTTCACATCCACAACAAGAAGGTCTTGGACAAGGTTTGATCCGAGATGTCTTGATCACCATTCAAGCCATCTCTACACCAAACTGAGTTAGTGTCTAGGCAGACATGGAGTGCGTGCTCTTTTCCTTGCTTTTGGTTTTGTCCCACGAGGTTTTCCAGGAGGAAGGTTTTTAACGAGGCCACAACTTGTCTACAAATCACCTAAGTGCTACACTCGGTCCAAGACTAATAGAAGTTGCATTTTATTTCATTTAAACTTATAAACTATAGTTTAGTTCTTTCCTTTTTTGGTTCATTGTCGAAACCCTAGAGGCATTGTCTCTGGTTTCTTATTTAAAGGGTTCTCTACACCCTATTGTACTCATCCAACCTTTTCTATACAAGTTCATTCATCTTTGCGGCTCTCTCTCTCTCTAAAAGAAGTGTGCCGAGTTCTGGTGTGTCATATCCAGAGCTAAGGGTGTTTAGTTTGGTGTGTAATATCCAAACCATTCATCTAGGAGTATCAAGAGTTCATTCATCCCTCTTGTGTCACCATCCAATCCACACGCCTTGAAGGACTTGAGTCTTTTGATTCGTTCTTGCAAGGATTATCCATTCCCATCAACCAAAGAGCATCCTAGGGACGCATCAACTTCAGGGTGATTATCCACTGATTTATGAGTCCAAATAAAGCTTCTTACATCTTGATACATTCTGTTTTGATTAGAATCAAGAAGTAATTGCCAAATCTCCAAACAGGGTAAACTGGAATCACTTCGGTTAAAAGTGGAATAACATGCTTCATCATAACTCCTATGATATTGATTCAAATTCAGGGTGATTATCCACTGATTTATGAGTCCAAATAAAGCTTCTTACATCTTGATTCATTCTGGTTTGATTAGAATCAAGAAGAAATTGCCAAATCTCCAAACAGGGTAAACTAGAGTCACTTCGGTTAAAAGTGGGATAACTTCTTCATCATAATTCCTATGATCTTGATTCAACTTCAGGGTGATTCTACACTGATTTATGAGTCCAAATCAAGATTCTTACATCTTGATTCATTCTGGTTTGATTAGAATCAAGAAGAAATTGCCAAATCTCCAAACAGGGTAAATTGGAGTCACTTCGGTTAAAAGTGGGATAATTTCTTCATCATAACTCCTATGATCTTGATTCAACTTCAGGATGATTCTACACTGATTTATGAGTCCAAATCAAGATTCTTACATCGTGATTCATTCTGTTTTTATTTGTATCAAGAAGAAATTGCCAAATCTCCAAACAGGGTAAACTAGAATCACTTCGGTTAAAAGTGGGATAACTTCTTCATCATAACTTCTATGATCTTGATTGAACTTCTGTTATAATGAGATATTATGATGTGTAGAATGAAGAACAGTGAAGTATTTGATGAAGAATGATGAAGAACAGATGAAGAATGATGAAGAACAAGTAAGAGAGAGTATGGACGAGTTTGAGAGAGAGAGAGAGTGTGTAATCAGAATGGGAGACTTATTCTCCTTGCTTGTATTCAGATCCTTGTTACATACTATATAGACAACCAGAAAGAATAAAATAAAGACTGAACAGAAAGAGACAAGGGCACAGGTTTAGGGAGTGAAAGTGACAGCTGCTTGCATTTGAATTCTTAAGGCAACATGTGACTTCTCTTCTTGGCAGCTTCTCCCAACGTCCATATTGACCAGAAAGGGTCACATGACTCTCCTGAATGCTTGCCCTACACTCTTTTTTCATTCCTAAACCTTGCTTGCCTTGCACTCCACTTCAGGTCAAGATATGATCAAACTGTGTGGATAACTCCATCTTATCATTCTTCTGTCTTCATCAGCCTTTCTTACATTGTCTCTCTTGAGATTTTTAGAGTAGAAGAGATAAGTATGCGGATCTAAGAGAAGAATGAAGAGAATCTAAGCTTTAGAGATTAGGGTTCATGATGAACACAAGAGAGAGAGAGAGAGAGAGAGAGAGAGAGAGAGAGAGAGAGAGAGAACAGTTGAAGTATCACTGTTATGTTTGCACAGATAACACTGAGACTTGTTCAATCTTGAAATGCACCGCAATATGGATATTGATGGAGTCGGTCAAGTGCACATTGGAGAGACAGGGGTCTACCACGATTGCTGGATAGAAACCATGACCTTGCAAGCTTCACTGATCAAAATAGACCAAGCCGATCGCCATGTAAGACGAGCTTCTCATTCTGACAAGAACTTTGGAACGTCATCTTACCGAGAGCCTAAATTAACCTTATGATGCGTCCCTAGGATGCTCTTTGGTTGATGGGAATGGATAATCCTTGCAAGAACGAATCAAAAGACTCAAGTCCTTCAAGGCGTGTGGATTGGATGGTGACACAAGAGGGATGGATGATCTCTTGATACTCCTAGATGAATGGTTTGGATATTACACACCAAACTAGACACCCTTAGGCTCTGGATATGACACACCAGACTCGGCACACTTCTTTTAGAGAGAGAGAGAGCCGCAAAGATGAATAACTTGTATAGAAAAGATTGGATGATTACATAAGGGTGTAGAGAACCCTTTAAATAAGAAACCAGAGACAAATCCTCTAGGGTTTCGACATGAACCAAAAAAGGAAAGAACTAAAACTATAGTCTATAAGTTTAAAATGAAATAAAATGCAACTTCTCTTAGTCTTGGACCGAGAATAGCACTTAGGTGATGTGTAGACAAGTTGTGGCCTCGTTAAAAACCTTCCTCCTGGAAAACCTCGTGGGACAAAACCAAAAGCAAGGAAAAGAGCACGCACCCCATGTCTTGCCTAGACACTAACTCAGTTTGGTGTAGAGATGGCTTGAATGGTGATCAAGACATCTCGGATCAAACCTTGTCCAAGACCTTCTTGTTGTGGATGTGAAGTGAGTAATCCAACAACATTCTCCTTTAGCTTCTTGACTCTGGAACGAGTCATGGGACCTTCAGGAATGGCTAGAGCATCCTCACCGAGTGGTTGATGCATTGTGGCTTCATGTGGCTCATCTAGACCCTCCTTGTCCTCCTTAGTGATCCGGTCCATGATCACCTCATATGCACTCTTAAAGGTTGCATGCTTGGTGCTTTCCAGGATCACATCATCCCCTCCCTCTTCAAAAAGATTTGTCCTCAAATCTGTTTTACCTACAATAGAGGGGACCAAGTCAGTAACATTGAAGTTTAAAATCAGATTACACTTACCTTGCAAGCCTCTTTGATAGGCATTGTTGCTGACTGGTTTGGATATGTAGAAGGCACTAATCCATTTAGTTCCTGATTCATTACTTAAACCTGACATGTTGAAACAAAGCAAGTTAGCACATGAAAGTTTATCAAAGAGTAATAATCTTATCCCAAATTGGTTTTTGCTCGGTTTTGGCTTGTGTGCTGCTTCTGGTGGTGCTTCTTTGATGAGGATGAAGCTAGTGACGTCCTGGTGCTTATCCTGATCCAAATCAGGTGGCTTGAACCGCTTGTCTTCCACATGCTTGTTCTTTCTTCTTGTATGCTTCCAAGCTTCATCATAATCTGCACATGGCTCTTTTGACAAAAACAAGTGCATCATATCTGTGTAATTGATAAAAGAACTCTTGAAAACATGATCACTTACCTTAGCATGCTCACCTGGTCGCCATATATAGGATTGAGATGTTTTAAACTTAGAAAAGTTCAAAGATAGCCAATACAGGATCACCCGATTTGTAGAACCCATAACTCTTTCATCTGAGAAGGTTTTGACTTGATTCCAATTCGACGTGAGCCCCTGATGAGTTAAGTTTCCATGGCAGTCGAGTTTGATGGTTAACTCCTTGTGGTTGTTGAGATATGACCCTCGGACTGTCCCTATGTCAAGGCTGGCGGCTAGACAGTTTCCAAGGTTTGATTGTTGCATCATCAACTTAGCCAACAACCCATTCTTGATACTCTGATCATTATCATAGCTTCTCTTTTCGAAATGGTAGATCTCAAAACAGTTTGACCTGTACTCACAGCAAGCAAATCAGGCTTCATGTTTTTCTTTGAGTTTAGATAGTTACCCCGGGTTGGTTTCTTTGGAGATTGTTGTAGACTAAGTTCCTCTGGTGGTTTCTCTTTGATTTGAGAAGGAAACATGAGTTCTTCTCCTGCTCCAGTAATCACTTCACCATTGACTCTAGTGACTCTTCATCTCCAATTACATTTTGATAATCTTTGCATTGGTACTGAAGTTGATGCATATCTGGTGGCTTCCATATCTTGATATGGTCAAGATGCAAGTCCTTTTGATCAACTTCAAACTCCTTATGACCCCAACTTGTTCTAGCACGAACAGAGCACTCTCCAAGGGTGATAATCTTGTGGAAATATTCTCCAGGTCTCCACGAGTAGGTCTGTAACCTTCCAGCACAATCAGACATAAGTTCCTCTTGGGAAAGATCCAAACCGGCATGTGTTGCAAAACTAGCAATATCTTGATGATCAGAAGGCCATTTTCTGTGTTGTCTGGTTTGTTGGATCCGTGACTGATTTGGCTTCATTCTCCAGTTGGTTTCATAGTGAAACTCTTGCTGAGCTGAGACGTGCAACCCCTTATCTTCAAAGGATGAGAAATCTACAAAATCCAATGTTGGTGCAGCTGAACTCTTCTTAACCTGTTTGATCTTGTTCTTCTGATTCAAGACCTCTCCTCCAGGCTCAAATACAACATGTCTCATGTCCAAGTCGTGTCTTGATAGTTCCACTTCTCCTTTCTTGTACCAAACAAAAGGAGTGAACAGAAAAGTACCTAAGAAGGTCCTTTGGAAATCACATGGATCAAAGACAATTAGTTGATTCATTCTATGAGCTCTCTGAGGTTCCCTGGGTGTCTTCTCTGCTACCATGTGTTGTGTTAAAGGGACCATGACGTTCTGAACAGGCTGTTCTTCTTTATGAAAGATATGTGAGGTTACTTTGTCTTGATCTTCTTGGATAGGCGCAACTGGTGCTGGTTCTTGATGTTGTGTTTCAATGGATGGACGTGTTGTGTTGGTCCGTTTGATTTGCTTCTCCACACCCATCATTACTTGTAACAATGCCTCCTTAACCTCTTCACTGAATAAACAGGATTGTTTATCTTCTTTAGATGGCTTAGAGACTGGTTCCTTTCCATCAAGGCTTTCAATCTTCTTCTCCCACTCAGCTTTGCCATGGAATGGGGGTATCTTGATCTTCAAACCAGCAAGCTCATCTCCCTGGTTCATCCTTCTCTTTGGACACGCCTATGTCTTCTTGAGGATGAACTGAGGTGCTCATACTCATTGTCAGTCTCCTCATAACCATCATGTTCTTGGCGAGTTGTTTGGCGATTTGCTTGATGTGCGGCTTGTGGTCTCTCTTCTCTCCTAGTCTCTTGGTTTGGTAAGTGACTAGTAGCTCTCCTGATGTCTTCTCTCAACTCTCTTCTGATGTCACTGAGGCTGGTCCTCATCATCTTGGTCATGGTTGCTACCATGTTTTGGTTAAGTTGAGCCGACATAGCCTCCATGAGATACTTGTCCTTCCTGGCGAGTGAAGCTTCTTCTTCAGACTCGGTTTCCATGCTTCCTGCACGCAAAGGTAACCAAAATAACCAGTAAAAGGTTTCTAGGGAACAAGACAAGCAAAAAGGAAAAAGAAAACAAGCAAAAAGGAAAAGCAAACAAGCTTACAATGCAAGACAAAAGTGAAAAGGAAATCGGCTAGCAAAAAGGAAAAAGATTCAAGCAAAAAGGAAACACTTCTAAGCTTTTTCCTAATCACTCCTAAGGTTTTCTAGCACCCTAATAGCCTCAATATGCTCGTGTTCAAGGTGATAGACAAGCTAAACTAATGCACAAAGTGATCGACAACAAGGTACATGCGGCTAGGGTTTTTATCTCTCTAGGGTTTTCGCATGAAACCAAAAAAGGAAAGTCTAAAATTCTTGTCTAAACACTTATGCAGTCACGAGCAGCCCCTAAACAAAGAGTTCTAATGCTTATTCAAGATGATATAGATTGATATAGATGATACACGGATGAAACAAACAAAAGAAACAAGAAAACAAGAGGATAGCGAGTACTTCCCAACCAAAGTTGCTCTGATACCACCTGATGCGTCCCTAGGATGCTCTTTGGTTGATGGGAATGGATAATCCTTGCAAGAACGAATCAAAAGACTCAAGTCCTTCAAGGCGTGTGGATTGGATGGTGACACAAGAGGGATGGATGATCTCTTGATACTCCTAGATGAATGGTTTGGATATTACACACCAAACTAGACACCCTTAGGCTCTGGATATGACACACCAGACTCGGCACACTTCTTTTAGAGAGAGAGAGAGCCGCAAAGATGAATAAACTTGTATAGAAAAGATTGGATGATTACATAAGGGTGTAGAGAACCCTTTAAATAAGAAACCAGAGACAAATCCTCTAGGGTTTCGACATGAACCAAAAAAGGAAAGAACTAAAACTATAGTCTATAAGTTTAAAATGAAATAAAATGCAACTTCTCTTAGTCTTGGACCGAGAATAGCACTTAGGTGATGTGTAGACAAGTTGTGGCCTCGTTAAAAACCTTCCTCCTGGAAAACCTCGTGGGACAAAACCAAAAGCAAGGAAAAGAGCACGCACCCCATGTCTTGCCTAGACACTAACTCAGTTTGGTGTAGAGATGGCTTGAATGGTGATCAAGACATCTCGGATCAAACCTTGTCCAAGACCTTCTTGTTGTGGATGTGAAGTGAGTAATCCAACAACATTCTCCTTTAGCTTCTTGACTCTGGAACGAGTCATGGGACCTTCAGGAATGGCTAGAGCATCCTCACCGAGTGGTTGATGCATTGTGGCTTCATGTGGCTCATCTAGACCCTCCTTGTCCTCCTTAGTGATCCGGTCCATGATCACATCATATGCACTCTTAAAGGTTGCATGCTTGGTGCTTTCCAAAATTAATCAAAATTGCATTGAGTCAAAGTAAAAGGAGAATCTTAGAGAGAGGGATACAGACTTGAAGAAAGTTAAAGGATTGTTTTTTTGATTACCTAGTATTAGGCATACCATATAAATAGAATAAATTGGTGCAACAACAATAAGGAAACAATAAATATGGGACTGTCGAGACATTGACCTTTGTTTGGCGAGGGAAGGGAAGGGAGGCTCCCAAACGGCCCACCTTAAATCATGTGACTTCATTTAAATAATCTTTGCCCAACAAGCTCCCACGGTCCTTGCTGTTCTGAGGATGCTCTAGGCAGTTTAACTTCCCTGTCTTCCAGGTAGTTAGGTTAGCTTGGTACTTGAATTGCAAGTATGTACGGAATGCTGGTCTTCCAAGCTTATGCACATCCGAGATAATCCTCTCCTTATTTTCATCCTCTTTATCCTTGAGTCAATACTCCCCCTCAAGCTTAGCCATAACATATGGTTAAGCTTGGAACTATGAAGACACCCCTCATAAAACCTTTGTATGAAAAACCCAATGGGATAAAAACATACAAAGAAAAAAGAGTAGCGTACTTCATAGCTAAGAGGAGCCTGATCTAGATTAGTCTATGAAGTCCCTAGTCTCGGATGATGGACTCACAGAGCTTTGGTGCTTGCTCCCTTAGTAAGATGTCTGCTAGTTGATCTTCACTTCTTGTGTAGCAAGGAAGAATCACCTTCTGTTCCACTGCCTGTCTCACTTTGTGACCAATCCACCTCTATATTTCTCCTTTCATGGAAGACTGAGTTTTGATGCTATATGTATGCCCGCCTGGTTATCACAGTGCATTGTGATTGGTGATCTTGTCTCTACACTTAGGTCTGTAAGCAAGTTCTTGATCCAGATGAGTTCACTTGTAAGCTTGCCTCATTGCCTATACTCTGCTTCAGCACTTGAGCATGATATCACCTTTTGCTTCTTACTTTTCCAAGTAACCAAGTTGCCTCCAATAAAGGTGCAATAGCCAGTTGTAGACCTTCTGTCTATCCTATCACCAGCCCAATCTGCATCACCAAGTATCCCACAATCTCTGTGCTCTTATTGCATCCCATCCATACACCTTGGCCAGGAGCTTCCCTCAGGTATCTCAAGATCCTTTCCATCATGTTCCAATGATGCACTTTAGGTGTTTGGCATATGCTGGCTGACTTGGTTCACAGCAAAGCAGATGTCTGGTCTTGTGATGGTGAGATATATCAGCTTCCCAACCATTCTTCTATAGAGTTTGAAGTCTCCAAATGACTCATCTTCAAACTCCCCCTCACGCAAGACCTTGTATCCTTCTTCCAATGTGTTTTGGCTACTCTTCCTCCAAGTTTTCCCTGCCCTCATTTAAAAGATCAAGTGTGTACTTTCTTTGGATAAGAAGAGCCCCTCTTTAGATCGGCATATTTCTATCCCTAGAAAGTACTTTAGCTCACCCAAATCTTTTAATATCAAAAGTAGACTTAAGAAAGTTTTGGTTGAGATGATACCTTCCTTATTACTTCCTGTGATGATGATATCATCTACATAGATAAGGATCACCACAATTCCTTGCTTGCTTCTGAGGGTAAAGAGTGTATGATCAGCTTCTGATTTTACAAACCCTCTTCCATTAAGGGTTGTACTCAATTGTGATACCAGGCTCTTGGAGACTGTTTCAATCCATAGATAGCCTTCTTTAATCTCAAGACATTACCAGGTTTGACAAACTCTTCCATACCAGGGGTGGGTCTCATGTAGACCTCATCCTCAAGTTCTCCTTGAAGGAAAGCATTCTTGACATCCATTTGCCACAAGTCCCACTCTAAGTTAACTGCCAAGGAGAGTAGAATCCTTATAGTGTGAAGCTTAGCTACTGGTGCAAATGTATTCCAGATAGTCTTCTCCATAGACTTGAGTATATCCTCTTGCAACCAGCCTTGTCTTCTTTCTTTCTGGCTTTCCATTAGCTAGGTACTTGATGGTGAAGAGCAAGCGACTTGTTACTGCTTTCTTGCCTTTAGGGAGCTCAGTTTCATACCAAGTGTCATTCTTGATCATGGCACCAATCTCATCTTCACTGAATCTCTCCACTCATCCAGTTTCATTGCCTCTTCATAGGTCTTTGGAATGTATTCATGATCCAGGTTACTGATGAAGACCACATGTTCTTGTGGATAACTGGCCAAGGAACAGGTTGCTTGTGTAGGGTGAGCCACTGCATTGCTATTGAAGTAAACCCTAGTGTGATCCATTGGATGGATCTTTTCTCACTCTAGTGCTTCTTCTCAATGGTTGAATGTGATGCCTCCTCTACCACTGCATCTTCCTGTCTTTGTTCTTCACCACATTGATCTTCACAAGGCTGTTCAGGCTCAGTTCCATCTTGATCATGTGTTGTATCTGAATCAGCTTGTTGTGGTTCAGGTTCATTGCCCCCCTCAGGATCAGGGATGGAATGTCTCCTCAGCATCTTTCTTCAGCGACTGGAGGTATAGGAGAAGGTGCTGGTGTAGCATTCTCTGCGACCCTGGTTGAGGTTGGCTGATGCCCAAGCTTTCCAGTATGATTCTGAGATTGGTTGCCCTATCTGAAGGTCCATGTGAGAGATCCCTAAGGTCTTCCCAACTCCTCTCAGCATAGTAACCTTGAGATTCCACAAACTTTACATCTCTTGACACCATGACTCTTCTTTAGCTCTGGTGAGTAACACTTGTACCCTTCTGCGTGTGAGAGTAACCTATGAACATAGCCTTAACACTCTGGGATCCAGCTTGTTTCTCTGTTCACCTGGTGTCAAGGACAAAGCACACAGCACCCAAACACACGCAAGTGATCAATTGGAGGTTTAATCTTGTTTAATACCTGAAAGGGAGAGGCATCTTGGCAGGACTTTTGTTGGGATTCTGTTGATCAAGTAGCATGAGGCAACTACAGCATCTCCCCAAAACCTCTTTGGGACATTGGTGTGGAACATCATGCTTCTTGCAACCTCCATAAGATGGCCGATTCTTCCTTTCAGCCACTCCATTTTGTTGTGGTGTGTATGGGCAACTTGTTTGGTGTATGATCCCATGTTTTGCTAAGTGGTGTTTTGAAGGCATGGCTAGTGTATTCTCCCCCATTATCAGACCTAAAAATTTTGATCTTAGAGTTGAAATGGTTAGTTACATAGTTTGGAAGTTTATAAAAGCTTCTAAAACTCTATCTTTACTTTGAATCAAGGTGAGCCAAGTATACTTTGATTTCTCATCTATGAATGTAACAAAATATTTATGGTTTTCTCTAGATGCACAAGGTGCTGTCCAAAACATCAGAGTGAACTAGATCAAAACACTTCTCATAGATAGTCATAGATGGAGGAAACACAGATTGCAATGCTTTCCAAGGATACAAGCCTCACAAGTTTCATTCTAAAAGATAGATTAGTAACATTAAGCCTAAAGCACGAGAGTGAGGGGTGACCTTAATCTGCATGCCATAACACCTCATTAGCTAAACAGAAGCAGAATTAAAAGCACAAGATAAATTTGTTTAAGCTTGGAATCTTCAATTAAATAAAGCTCTCCCTTGCTCACACCTTTCCCCAGCAACTTACTGCGTCTTATACCTGAAAACAAACATCATTAGACTTAAAAAAAACATTGCAATTAAGA